>JABUQX010022596.1:0-41929 GCA_015478945.1 Trachelipus rathkii | reverse complement strand
TAAAGATATATATATATAATATAATAATATATTATAGTAATGATATATATATATATAAAGTATTATAATATATATATAATTTATTAATATATACGATTATCGCAGCTGTATGAACCTGCATGTTTCACCAAAGGATAATTATTTATGTTGTTGGAAATTATGTGAAATAAGAAATAAATGGAAACCGAAATAGTATTCATGAAAAACGAATTTGGAAGTAACTTTAAAAATAAATGCAAAAAAAAAAAAAACAACCAATTACGTTATTCATATCCGAAATGTAGTTCGTTGGAATATAAATGTCTGTTGATGTCCGAGTTTATGAAGGTTAGTTTAACTTTTTTTTTTTAAGCAAAAGTCATGTTTATTAACCATATGACGTATAATGAAAAATATTTTTGACCAACCAAAACTTCACTTTTGTTTTATTTTTTAAAATAAATTTGTTCAAAATTGCAACTGCAAAGATTGCAAAATTTCGCAGATTTTCAAAAAGCGTCCACTTGACAGCTATGCAAGTGAAATACTGTGAAATCATTTCAAACTTTTTTCCACATTGCTTACACCAAATCCATAACTGCAGATCTTGCAGCAACTGCCCAAGTCTCCCAAACTAACTGATGATAAAGGATCAAAATAGCCTGAAATATTCATGAGACTAAGAGGAATCATACGGTATCAAAGGGTTAAAGTTAATACACAAGATAAAATATCGACATTATTCCACACTATTATTATAAATCATACCAAAAATAGTTAGAGAAAAAGAGAAATGTGAAATATTTTCTCTATATTTCTCTCATACTGTTTCAAGAAACAACAAATCACTTGAAAATAGTTTCTGCACTGTTTTATTTATTTTTTAGAATTTTATTTAATAAAGTACATTTGCCGTCATCAAATTTTATTTTAGAACTTTTAACCAAATTAACAAGTGTCAATAGTTAGGTTTTACTTTTTGCTCTAAATATTTAAAAAAATATACCGTATATTTTTTGTTTTAGTTTGAAGCATTTCTGATAAAATTAGGTTAGTAGTTTATAATTTACAGTGGGAGACTATTTTATTGTAAAATTAATTAAAGAAATTGAATTTACGATTTAAAATGCAGTGTTCTTTCTTTCAGAAGTCTGGAGCTCAAAAAAATGTTAAAGTTCAGAATTAATCTCTGCTTCTGGCTCCAACTTACTTAAAATTCCTATATTAATTCCGAACCCACTTAAATTCTCCTTCCAACTTGAGCTGTGTTTCTTCCTCCAATCAAAATCCTTTCGTTCCATGCACCATTTTGCTTTCCCCATTCACTATAATTACTATATTTGCGTGAATTTCCAAATTTCTAAATTGTATTTTTTATAAGGATTTTTAATTTAAGGTTGTTTACTTTTTTTGTGTTTAAATTTTAACTAATTTTATTTTGTATTTCAGCACATACTATAAACGAATTAAAACTTATTGGAAACAGTTTAAAGGCGTCAAGACCTCTTATCTGTTTTGACGAAAATTTTAAAGAACCACATTTAGTTCTTATGAAGGAATTATTGACGCAGATCTTCAGCACTCCAAAAGGTCATCCAAAGTCTCAACCTTTCTTCGATCACGTTTTTGTTTTTTCTTATCTGGATGAGAAAGTTTGGTTTAGAAATTATGAAATACTTAAAGAAGATGGAGAGCTTTCAGAGATAGGTAAGAATGAATACATGAATTTGAATTTATATAAAGTTGGCTTTATTATTGAGACTTAATCCCAATTTTTGTTTGAGTTTTAAGTTTTTATATAAAGTAGAGATCGGTAGTGACTACTCTCCAATCTATTAAAATTTTCATAAATTTAGGAGGTGTCCTGAAAACAATTAAAACCATTTCAAAAATTATTAACAAAATAGAAAAAAAATAATTAAATCTTTTGAATTTGCTGTTACTCAAATATAAATATAATTTGTATAGAAACCATGTGTTTCTATACAAATTCACACTTTCTGGAAAGTCAGGGAAGGTCAGGTGTAAAGTCCAGAAAAAAAATTGGTCACGGGTCAAACGTTTAAGATATCTGAAAGAGGGAAATCCAAAAAAGTCGGGAAGATTTTTTTAAATTCAAAAATTCATATAAGAATTACACCAAATTTGAAGTGCGTTTCGTAATTATAGTTTATTTTCCTTCCAAACTGTTAATTAAAATGTATTTAAATGTGAATGTTGCATTTAGCGAGGAACAACATTTCCATAAATCTACTTCTATCCTGTTTCTTCTATTTTTTAGTTCACTATTAAATACTATTCTTCCTATTCTGTTCTTAGTAGAGGTTTTTTCAAACTCATCCTTTCGATTGTTCGATTGGTATATTGGATGTGTTTTTTAGAACTGTATGTCTTATGACATTATACACTTAAAATACTAAGTTCTTTTAAGAGATTTTTTTTTTTTTCTTTTTTTTTTTTTTTTGAGGTTTGGCGAAAGTGATTTTTGGATTTTTGTGGTAATGTATTTTATATTATTTATAAAAATACTAAACAAAATCTAACTTTAACGAACAGTGGTTGGACCGTCAAACTGAACCCATCAGTTTAGATCGGTTGTTGGGTAAGACGACCTGATTAGTTCATAGCATTACTGTAAAGTATTGTAAAAAGATAGCTTTTGTCTATCATAATGATCGCCAAGCTGAAGCTTTAACATTCAATTGAGGGGAAACCATTTGAATTTAATTCAAAAACTTCAGCAGGATCAACCGTCATTGAAAAACTTTTTGTTACGTTTTCTAATAATACAAATATTAGTAAATATGTGTGCACTGAAAATTATGCCTTTTCATCAACTTCTACATCATACTCAACCGATTGGAAATGACCCTGAGTGTTCTATTAATAACCAATCAAAATATTTTATCAACTAATGTTTCATTCTTTTTGCATAAAAACATGGATAAGACTATGTAAAACGTGTCCATTATGTCGATGATTAAAGAGTTTTAAACTCGTTGCAGATATAGGGGAAATCATTTAACATTAATTTTTCCAGATAGTGCGGTAGCTTCAAATAAAATGGGGCCGATGAAATGTATATATGTGATTAACCATGGACTGCTCCTATTTTTTCTAAAAGCAAACAGCACAATACACTCTTACTTTGCAGTGAAGCTCATTTATGCCTTGAATTAAAATTCAAAAAATTTTTGGATCGTGATTAGTCTTTCTAAAGAGTACTTGATTAGTTTTTTTCGTTCATAGTACTGGGAACAATGGTTATTGGAATGTGGCAAATTATTAATTAGGACCTATATTTTCAATTTAAAATTTCACAGTGAGGAGGTTTTCTATAAAATTATAGCAATTTTTTTATGGAGAATTTCTAAAGAACATAGTCTTATTCTCAAAGAACAGTGCCACAAATGGCTATATAGATCTCAAAGAAAGTATTCATGTAAGAGTTCCTATCAACTTCAAAAAATGGTGACAAATGTAAGAGCTGCCCATAGAAGATATATGAAGAACACTTCAAAGAGTCAAAACAGAACCAAAAAGAAGAAAGAATAAATAAGTTGAAAAAAGAAAATAATCCATACAGATCTATAAACTTGTAGAGCAGAGATGTGTAAACTGAAAGCTTTGACAGAAGAAGACGCTATATCTAAAATCAAGAAAGATTTCAGTGATGCTTGAGAAGAAATAATTTCAACCTAAATCCCCCATTTGGACTTTGTGATCACATGTGGACGTATTTTCACCTAGTTTGTTAATGTAAGCTTTATTGTGATTTTCCTTTTTGTATATATATAATACTGTTTACTTTTGGAAAATTAAAATTAAAAAAGATGCTTGCACGCTATGGGGAAGGTATAGGATGATTACTAAAGAAAATATATTTTTTTAATTATTCAGTTCAATTTTGTTGTACGTTTGTAACGGTAAATTTCAATATAATTCAATGTATGAACTTGGTAAATAGGCTGTAATAATGATTAATATATTTATGACGCCAAAATAACGAACTAAGACGCTGGTCAGGGAAAATTTCGGGATTTGGTCAGGGAAAGTCAGGGAATAAATTCCAAAATTTCAGTTGCCGATTCTTATGAATCCTTAAAATTATATTTTGTAAACTATTTTTTAAATATATTGTTTATTTTATCGCTAGGCAAGTTTTTTTAAGAAGTTTTTAAGATTTAGTCTAATTTTTTTGTTCAGTCCAAGATTTTGTCCTTAAATCACCATTCCGTAGTTATATTAAGATATTTTTAAAAAGGTGAAACTTCTTTGGGTCAATTACCCAAACTTCGTCAAACTGCAAATCAGGTCATTTATGAGCACTTTGTTTCATTTACTATTTAGGAAATGATAAACAATAATATCAGTATCTTTATTTTTTTGTTTATTTTTACAGCTTCGTATAAATAGAAATACACTGGAATCTTTGAACTCTTTGCACTGTCTGTCAGAATCATATTCTTGACAGTAATAATTTTTTTAGAAGATCGACCTTTACTTGCAGACTCATATGATGGGGGAGGAGGCAAATTTTTAGGATCATGTAATGAATCAAATCTTGTTATAACAGATGGTCGAGTCAAATAAGAAACTGAATATGTAGATGAGAATGGCAATGAAGTGGATTCATTATTAAAGGGTTTATATCTATTGGTATTATAAGGTTCAGAATTACTGTGAGATGTTTCAGGTTTCCGCTTAATAGACATATCAATTGGTCCTTCACAGTCTTCATATTCTTCTGTATTGTATGTATGCAAATATGTTGCATCAGCAGCAGGGGGAACATAAGGCAAATATGAGGCACTGGCTTCATTGCCAAAATTTCTCCGGTATCTATTCTTCTATACTACCTAGGCTCCAGTATCCAATATCGACTAAAAGAAATTTAAATAGTATACTGAATCATATTGGTCTTAGGATTCATCTCAATGAAATAATTATAATTTATTATCTAAAAAAAATATAAATATTCAATGTAGTAGTTGGCATTAGAAATATATAATAATAAAATTCAATTTTAATTTAGCATTATTTCATAATCTAAGGGGTATATTGCTTGCTTATATATACTATAGCTCGTGATATTTGATACTTAGTAGACATACAATCACGAAAATGAACTGAATAGCTAGTAGTATTAATGGAAATTAGTTTGATATATAATTATAATTTAGGAATCTCGCACTATTGGAAGGGCTATCTAATTAAGGAAGGTACCTGAAAATATATTACTTCATTTAATTCTCTATGAAACAAACGCAATTCCTATTTACCTTGGGTCTCCGCTAGAATCCGATTCTCAATTACAATAACCTGACCTCGGTGGACTGGTCTTAGTTAGGCAATTGCTTCAAATATGACCTGCCGTGAACCCTATCTTTATGCTCTCATGAATATGGTTGTGAGTTAGTCAATTTACACATCCTTCTAACTCAGTAGACATTCGAATAGAACTATACTTTACTCTACCAGTATCAAATCTATTTTAGAATTTTTTGAAAAAATAAAAATACTAACACAGATCAAACACCATCAAAGCACAATATGTATAAAATAGCAATATTCTCCAGCGAAGTACAGTGATACAAGGGGACGCTACTTCCCGTACTATCCTATCATACATTATATTTTAAGAAAATAAACAGGGATGTTAGCCTGTAACAAGTCTGGAAAATTTTGTACCTTTCTCTCTGTTCAAACCAAACAATACTAACCTAGTATGTTGAGGCACTAATGAAGACATTTGAGGGTATTGCCAGGTAGAGATAAAAATTTCATAATCTTTGCACCAAATTAATTTCCGTCCGAATACTATGTCGCAGGGGCGAAATTGGAGAAAACGGGGTGCTTTAAATTACGCTTGAAGACTGAGTTCGTAAAAATTTATCAACCCTAGGAATTTCTATGGACTTGTGAGACTTGGTCGAATATGGTCGTACCTGATTGTATCCCACGAGAACACTCTAAGTAGACTAATTCGACATTAAATATAGTTTTATATCCAACTTGACGGATCGGCTTCCCTGGCAGAAGTTTAGGGGTAGTTCCATATTTTGGCTTCCGGCTGGGTTATGGAGAAAAATCTCTTTTGGACTCATTCATTTAAAAGAGTCTAGTATACGCTCATCTTCCCATAAACCTCTCAATAATGAATCATGCGAGAACTACCAACAATTTATAAACCATAATATAGATTCATGCGTATACTAACAAACTACTAGTAAAAATGATATTAGATCATCCTCAAAATCTCTTAGTTGCATTTTCCCCTAATAGAATAATCAATAACATCCTCTCACGTAGACGTTGTTAGTGTTACTGTTATCAATTAATATATATAATCCAATTAATAGTAACTCTCATCTCTCTTTAAGCCACCATCTTCACCAGGTTTGACTTTTGATAATATACCTTATGGACATTACTACCATAACGGATACATATACTTCAAGAGCCACAGAAGAATAATTATTATGAATAGAAAGCATAATTAAAACTGAACAATACTATTTTACCAACGCAAAGAGACCCTCACAATAGATATATCGTAACGAATACCTCCTAGATCTTCTCTTAAACTCGTCTTTTCTAACCTGTTGTAGTACTGTACACTCTCAATCCATCACCTATCGCACTCATCTGACTAAAGGAAACAAAAATATCTTAAAAACCAATTATGGAACATTGAAAATTAAAATCATTTATTTAATATCTGTGAAATTATTCTTAATTAAATTACGCTCCACCCTGCAATCAAACATTATTACAACACTCACCACTCAACTCTAGAAGAAAAAAACATCACACTGGCATATACTTCTTAGACAATTAACAACATTCAGTTTCCCACCACCACCCCCACTCAATGATACCCCATATTAAACACGATACATTTATACCCGAATTAAACGTAAAGAATAAATAGATTTTGCCTATTCAAATGACTGTATACTTGGTAAGCGACTCCATGAATTAATATTATTGGCATGCACATGAAGACACATTGGATCTGCGAAGCACACAAGTAATGGTATATAGTCCCGCTCTGGCATCTGGTCACACATCCACTCCCTTCTCTCACCTCTCTCCCTTCCCCCCTTCAAGTTAATAAAAAATTTAAATTATATATGCACCTTTCGTTCAAAAATATCCCTCATAGATAGAACACGACACATCAGAAATCAATTCGTAATAGGGACTAGATACTATACTCTTAAGACATAAAGACGTCACTCGATTAACACTTGGCTTTAACAAGTCTTAGACGGATTTAATTGATTTAATAACGAAAATTCTTAACATTTTATAAATTATACGTAAGGTCGGCCGCTTCTTGTATGATCGTAAGAGTTGATAGACCACCAACTCAATGAGGTTGTAATTATATATATATATAATTATATAAAATTAATATATAATAATTAATATATATAATATATTATATTGTTAATTTAATAATATATATTATATATAATAGTAATTAATATATTATAATATTAACCGGTATATATATAAAATAGTATATTATATATATGTACCAACAGCTTTTAAGTGATGTCACCTAAAAAAAAAATATTCATTTAAAAGAACTTCCTTGATCCACTGATTGACACTCCCGCCAATGAGTGAAACAAGGCAGCCGTCTCTGTTTGCATCCAAGTGCATTGTATTGCGCAACTGTCGTCTTACAAGAACAATGGTCATTTTTCAGTAAACCACTTGGGCTGGTGCATATCAGATTACTGTAGTTAATAAGGTTTTCACTATAACAACCTAAACCCCTTCTGTGCGTTAAGCTTTCTTGTGTATTCACTCATACCTGATGTATGTACGAAACTATGATTACTTTGTTGCTGATTCTTTCTGTTAATAGCAACGTTCAGATGTGCAACAATACGATCTAGACTGCATGTATACTATTATTATCCGTATACTATAGATATTTCTCTGAGTCAATAGTTACTCTGTATTGATGCTTTGTAGTTGACTACCGAATTTTTTCTGCTGATCTGTGCGTCTCATATAAAGTACTTGTACTAGTATGCCTTTTTTACTGCGCTCGCAGATTTCTAAATGTCTCTGACACCTTATTTGAAGTCCATCTTGATGAATACGTTTCAGTAAGCTCTGTAGTGCTTCATTCGATTAATTAGTTTTTCCATATTGACTCTGCCTCATTCGAGCAAAGTATACGACTGTTATATTACTACATATCCTCAGTAAAAGCTATGTTAAAACTATTAAAGTTTGTGTTTTAGAGTGACTAATAATATCAATCTTACCTCACGAATAGCTTATTATATTTAATCTAAGAATAATATATTACATCTAGTGATATTTCAGTACTAATCATGTATCTTTATTCATATTAAGTCATCTCCGTATATATAATGATTACAGTTATTTTAAAAATCATTTAAGTATTATACTTATCGGTCATATTTTGTGTATATAGAACCAGAGAGAAATTTGACAGAAGTCACGCAACAAGTCGTAATCTAGCGCAGACATTTGACGTGTGCGATAGATGAGAATAGCAGAATTAGGTAGGAGTGACGTTTACTTGTCCGATATATAACGTTAACGAGTAGTCATTTTTGAGAGTTAAACAGTCTACTATACTCTCTCTTATCAGCTTAGTTGACGACGAGCTATCCCTTATCCTATGTTGCGATTGGGCCTTCTTAAAATACGAGCATGTAAATTACAATTGTCTGCTGTCATTGTGTGATCATTATTTGCTAACAAATGTTTCTCCTTTTTTCGCCAGTACCCTCCCACATAAATCCCAGTAGATAATCTGTAAGGAATTTCCATTGTGCATTTATGCATTTAGTGTTCTAAGGGATTTGCAATGCCAGACGTCTCCGTTCTTTGTCATTGTCAGCCTTATTTAATCGCTGAGTTAGTGAATCTGACTGCGCATTGCCACAGAACGAAGAGAGCGGCCTCACGCTCACCTGTACCGAATGAAAAATCTCTGGCTGCGAGTAATTGATTGCATATATGTAATTTACTGTTTGCGTAGATTTATAGTTACTATGTCGAGCCCTTGCCACTTCTATAGCAGATAATTTATAAGCACCGTCTTGCAACCAATAATTGTTTTCTAGGCAAGCTTTCCGCTGGTGGGTCAGTGTCTGTCTGCAGTCATAGATGCACCTTACAATTCACTGCTTGGATTGGTCGTATCTCTTCTCTTATATTCAAGAATAATGGTTATCGGTTACATACATAGTAAGTTGTTCCTTCGTCCCTAGTTACGATCCACGTCAGATCGTTATGGTGCCTATAATACACGTCCTTAGGATGAGATCCCGGTGCGGTGTATCATTCTTTAGAGCCGTGATCGATTGAGATCTGAAGCCCTGCTGTGGATTGCTATAGACTTCCTGGTATTTCCATTTAGGTACTGTGTTTGACTATTATGTCCTTTGAGGAATATTATTCTCCCACTATATCCGGGAGAAATTATGAACATAAAAGACTGCTAATGCCTATCTGGACCCACAAAATCCCTTTATTCTTAAAATTACGAAGTGTCACATCCGAGGCGAAAAATCTGTCGTTTTCCTAATCGATGTCATGGTACCTATAGCTGTCAATGTATTGGAGTACCACTCATAGCGAAAGCCTTTCGTCGCTGAAAATTAGGCAGTGTAAAAAGTCGGACAATATAGGTAATACTATTAGGCCATATCCAACCAAATGGAAATTTTTTCTTCTTCTGGTGTTTTTTTATTTCGGCACTGAGGAAAGATGCGCGACCAAGTTCACTGTCTCATTGTCGCTGCTACTCACAGCATTTTTATTGCTGTCGATGTGGTGATAAAAATTTACATACTAAGAACATGTGCGTCAGTGACTAATTCATCACTTATAAATTGAGTCTGATCTCTGTTTCGAGTATTATTAAGCGTGTATTTTAGTCCATTAAGAGGAAACAAAATAAGAAATATTTCCGTAACTAATCCATACAATCAAGCTTCAAGCAGAATCAGAAAAGTGTGTAATTGGAACCAATCTCCTGAGAGTTATTCTTATGTTTGTTATGATTGGTATTACTTTGCCATATCTTTATCTCGGGTCCGTGGTTCTTGTAATAAATCAAATGGGATATGACCGAGAGGAGTCACCACTTGCTTCCTTACAGCAAAAAATGTGATCTAAATTTGGTGTTAATTTATTGCGATGGTGAGATCGCTCTAAATTGTGAAGTCTCGTATTGTTTCCAGTTAGTCAGTGAGATATGTTTTTTGTAGCCGTATGTCTTGGAACCATTTGTACTAAGTTTTAAGCTTATTTTAAGTAATACCGTCATGTGGGAAGTGCGTGCATCTGACAGTCCTACTTGTATGCGTCTCGCTTTTTTTGTGTTGGTTAGATCATGCTAGGATTTGTCATTGTCGTAAATTAAATATTAAATTTGTTTGTGTCATCAGGATGTAGGTTCCTACTGAAGGTTTACAGGAACTGATAGACGTACTTACGGTTGCTCAGTTGTTCGTCAATTTTCCCTATCACGCCTATAGAACCAATGAAAAAAACCCATTATGTTTTAACCTTAAAATTTTGGTATATATTATACGTATACTCCAAATTATGCATCTCAATCCATTTATATCGACTTGATTGTTACACGAAGTAATTATAGACACAGGCAACTGACGTTTGTCATCTTCATCATAACGGTATTGCAGTATTTCTCCTATGATTGCTCATTATAAGGAAGCCCTAATATAAAATAATACATGGTATTCTGTATATAACCATTTGCCTTTATCCTTATTTAGTACTCATAAAATAAAACTCTTTCCGACATTGTTTATCTTTTCTCTTGATCGAAAGTATTTATGATAAATTTATGTAACAAATTTGTCTGACGCGATGGCAACAAAATAAGTTAAATTAAATGCATAAGTAAGTTCTCAACTATTAACATTGGAAACGCTAATAAGTTTATTAGTATTCATTAATAGTTTTTTTCTGTTTTGTTTTGTTTTTTTGTTTTTATATCGTGTCTTGAGAGTAATGTAAAATAGATACTGCCCATCTCTGTATTTATAGAATATAATTGCAATATCTAAGTCTTCGTCATGTAAAATTTCAGGTGTGTGGATGTGTGTTTAGCTATTATTTTCAATTACTAATCTAGACGTCACAGATTATCCTTTCAATATAATAGTTATTTTACCTTTTATAATAATGGTTACGTTTTTTATTTTTTTTATCTTTGAGATTTGCGCGTATTATGTTAATGGGCTAGTAATGGTGTAGTAAGTTGATGTGAGCCTACGTATAGTGAGGTATACTATATAATTACTTTAGTGTCGTTGTGTATCTTATATTTAAGTTGAGTTCATAATTTTGTGAATTTTGGTTTATTTAATAGTGTTGTGTATTTAAGTTTTGTTTGGTATCTAGCAAGCAAGTGAATATTGTAAGCCTTATAATGATCGAAGTAAATATCATGAAAAGATAAAGCTTTATATGTATTATGTTATGTATGTAGAATTTTTATGTTTATTTTTACAGTTATTAAAGTGTTTTTCTGTTTAATTTTTTATTTTTTTTTTTTTTTTTTTTTAGTTTTTTTTTTGTTTTTTTAGATATTTATTTTGTTTGTTATTTTTTTTTTTTATTATAGTTGATTATTATTAGTTGTGATTTTTTTCATTATATTATGTGTAATATTATAATTTTGTCATTTTTATTATTTAACTCGAGCTTGGCAGCTATTTTTAAATTTAACATTTGATAATTCTTATTAATTTTATTTAATTATTTACTCTAGACTAATTGTTTGGTCTTCTGTTATGGCTTACTGGTGTCATTTTTTTAATATGTTTTTTGTTGATTTATATTTCAAAAAAATCCTTTTTTTTTGATTTTTTTTTTATTTTTAATATGGGTACCTATTGACTTTCTAATCCCAGCTTTAATTGAGTTGGTTTTTGAGTACTTTTTGTTCTTTGTTGGGATGGATTGTTGATTGTTATTTTGCTTTACGCGTATATCTTTTTTTGTGTATGTGTTGTACAGCACTTGCATAAAATATTAGCATGTATGAAGAGATCTGTTGCTCCGTCATGTGTCACTTACTATTTTGTGAGGTTTTAGTGTCTTTTGATTTATTTGGGGGAGTCGTGGCGGTGTGTGCTGAAAATAGAGGAGTGGGGAATAGAGTAGTTTGCTGTGGGCCATAATGTTCGTAATAGGTTTTTGCAATGTATGTGTATTTATCTGAGCCATATTTAATTTATCTGCTTGTCGTTTGAATGGTGTTAGGACACGAGCGCGTATTAGTTGTTTCGGGGTGAAAAATTAATGTGGGTTTTAGTATTTTGAGGTTGTCTCTGGTTTTAAAAATTCAAACTTAGTTTTTTTTTTTAAGGGATTTTGTTTTTTTTTTTTTTTTGTGTTTTTTGGCTGGTTTTCTGATTGGAAGTATGCAGATAGGTATTATTGTCGAATGATCTTTTGGGGGCGGTGTAGGGTGATGTGTAAACTCGATCTACCGAAATTTATAATGACGTTGTTTCGTAATCTGTTTTTTGTTGTGTTTGCAATGACTTACAGGAATCTTGTTGGTGGTGTGTTGTGTTAGTATCTTGTTTTTTGGTGGGTTGTTGTGTTTTGTTTTGTGTTTGACGTTTTATGTTTGGGTGTGTTATTATTTCGTGGTGTTATTTATTTGTTTTCGTGTGGGTTATTTTTTTGTTGGTTGGTTGTGTGTGGTTCTTTTAGTTTTTTTTTTTTTATAGCGCTGGTATATGTTTAGTCTTGTGTATTTTTGTTCATTGGTTGTAGAATCCGAGTGGTTTGATTGTGGTAACGAGTTTTATTAGTGTTATTTTTTTGTTGTTTGTTGTTGTTTTGTTGGTTATATTTATGTTTGGTGTTATGAAACGTGTGTTATTTTTTTTCGTTTTGTGTGTATATTTTGTTGTAAATGGTGTGGCTGGTATATGTTGATGGCTAGCTGTTGTTATTATTATTGGTTACTGTGTTATCTTTTTATTTTTTTTGGTGTTTGTTTTGTGTTTTATGTTTATTATTTTTATTATTTTTTCGCGTAATGTGTGTTTTTTTTTTTTTTTTTGTGTGGTTTTATGTGTTGTTGTTTTTAGTTTGTTATTTTTTTTTTTTTGTTTTATTAATTATTTGTTGGGGTGGGGGGGGTGGAGCAATTAAGAGTTGGAAGTTTATATCGGTGGGATGGCGTGGGTGTGGGGTAGGGGTTTGGGGCGGTTGGTGGAAAGTGTGCGAGGCGGGGGGGTGTTGTTATGGATCATCCGTTGTTAAATACCGGTATGTTTGCTTGGAGGTCTGAGGTGGTTTCATCGAGATGGTTATGATTGAGGTAGAGCGCCTTGTTTGTTAGTATGAGCTGTTGTTTTTTGTGATTGGTATGGCGGTATTTAGTGTTTCCAGGTTGGAGTGGTCTTAGTTGAATTTGCCGGAATTAATTAATGATCATGTTTGTGATTCTTTATTGTTTGTTTGGGGTGGGTCTGGTTCTTTATTATTCTTACTAGTGGCTTGGTACTGAGTTGGTTTGTGACATGTATACGTTCCGTAATCATTTGTGCATTGTCGGATGTGGCTGGTGTGTGGTGTTTCTTTGGTTTTTGAGTATTTGTCTGTTTTCCTGTATTGTGTTTTTGTTTCTTTTTCGAGGGGTATGTAATAATTAATAGCAGTGGTGGTGGTATCTTACACTGAAAGCTGCCTCAGTGTCTTCATCGAACGTTGAACCACCACTCGCACTCTCAGTTTTGTTGGTATTATGGTTTTTGGTGTTTTTTTGTAGTGTGGAGACTGTGGGGGGGGGTATGAACAACTTACAGCTTACTGCTAATACTATTTTCCTTCATGGAGGGAAACTCAGAAAGGTGGTTATGTATTTGTTGGGGGTTTGTGGGGACGAGTGAATCTGTGACGAGGGAGACTGTTTACAGGTATATTGTTTGGTGCGTGCCTATTATTCCCGAATAGACAGCTTTATGACTGTCGTGCTGTTGGGTAGAGACAGTAGAATATTGCTCTTAGCAGAGCAGCTTCGTCAATCGATATATCTACGTTTTGTTGTTCTTGATAGATAATTAAAGTTTGCGTCAGCAGCTAAATTTTTTTTTTTTTTTATTTTTTATTTTTTGTTGTACTTGGTTGTGTGGTTTGATTTTTTTTTTATTTTTTTTTTTTGGTGTTTTTTCTTTATATATCTGTTATTTTAATTTTTTAAATGAGTACTTCTCTTTTATTTATGGTTTAGAGTATTATTGATTTGTTTTGTATTTCATATAGATTTTTTTGTTTGTTTTATTATTATCAAGCAAATTATTATATTCATGTATTGTTTTTTTTATTTTTTTGTTTTTTTTTTGTTTTTTTATTTTTTATTGTTTTGGTCTATTTATTATAATTTATTTATTATCTTTTATGTCTATTAATATTTTTTTTATTTTTGATATTTTTTTTTTTAATATTTTGTACTTGTTTTAAAGTGGATTGTTGCGTAACTTTAAAGACTTACTTTCCTTATAATTTAGTTTTTCTTTATGCGCTTGGATTGTAGTACTATTTAGACTTTTCGTAGCTTATTAACTTTCTACCTTTAGAGATTTTGTAAAATATTTGTCTCAAAAATGCAATTGTAACATATTTTTGACGATACGTTTTAATTTGTTAGTTTTTAGTATTTAACACGTTCGTTTTGCTAGATGTAAATGTTGCGTTGTTTATTTTTATGTTGATTGTCTATATTTTTTTTGGTATGGGTAGTGGTAGTAGTATTTTTTTTTTTTTTCGTTGGTTATTTTTTTGGATTCGTATTGTATTTTATGCATTATGTGTGTGTGTTTTGAATTTTTTAATAAGTAGTTTGACTGCTTTTTATGTTTTCTTAATTTATGCAACTTTTATTGTGATGCATAATTTTTTATGTTTTTATTTTATTTTATAACTTTTAATATTCTTTAAATTTCTCAAGTTTTTAAATTTTAATGTGTTGTACTTTGGGTTGCTTCGTGTGGATATTTATTTTTTTATTTATTTTCCGATCGTTAATTTTTTTTTGTATTTGTTATATTTTATGCTTGGATCATACCCTCTCTCTCTCTCTACTTTTTCATTTTTTTTATTTTATGTCTTAGTAAGTGTTTAATATTGTTTAATATTCAGCCAATCTTTATACAATTTACAGGCCTATATTGTATGTGCGGCTTGGTGATTTTATGTAATTTAGGACTAGAGGTTTTTTGGATTTGGTGTGATTTCCGCCCTTGTTTGGTATTAATGACGTTTGTTCTCGTTGAATAAATGGCTTTTATGAACAATTCTTAGCTTTTGTGAATGTTATCTTTAGAAACTTTTGTTTTAAATTTTTTTGTTTTTTTTTTGTTGTATAATTGGAACTTTCCTTTCATTACTTTATCGGGCATTTTTTACTATACGTTTTATATTTAATCTCTGTTTTCGTGAGAGTATAAATTGAGTGTTTTGTTGTGTGTATTTATATGGCTTCATATATTTATATTGATTTTTTATTATTTATTTTTTTTGCTTGTATTTTATGTATCTATGATTTATTTTATATTGAGTTTGTTGTTTATGTTAATAATTTGTATTATAGTTATTTAATTTGTTCAGACTATACTCGATTTGGTTGTGTATTGGTGTATTTTTTTATTTTTTTTCTTGTTTTATCTTACTATTAGAAAATGTTTGGTTTTAACTTACCATTTTTTACCACTAGTTTCTTTCGTCTTTGTTATCTTAGTGTTATATTCTTTAGTTGTTATTATTTGGTTTTGTTCTGATTTTATTTTATTCATTTTTTAATTTTTTTTTCCCGGATTTCCTCGCATTAGTGTTTATTGTGTTTTTGTTGAAGATGCTTAGGTATGTTCACTTGTTGGTTGTGATTTGACGTTTTCCTGTGTCTGTGTTTTTCTTCCTTATTCAAGTTTTGGATTTGAGGTGGCGTAGTAGTTGTTCGGGAGTGATATAGTGCGAGTATCGCTTGATTTGGGTTTTTTTGTTTTTTTGTTTCTTTTTGTTGTGTTTGATGTGTTTTTCGTTTTGTGTAATTGGCCAATTCCGGTAATATTTGTTTTTGTTTGTCTTTATCTTTAGTCGAGTGCTTTGAAGGGTGATTTTATTAATGTGTAATCCTTTCTTTTTTGTTTTGTTTGGATTACTTTTTGTTGTTTAGTTTGTAATTTGTGGAGTTTTTAGGCTTGGCTTTGACTTTTGTTTATGGTAGTTTCGCCTTGGTTGTGTGTTTTCTGTGTTCTGGTGAGTTCCCTAGTTTAGTTAGGTTTTGGAATTGTTTCTTGTATCTTTGAGATTTTTTGGGATGCTGTGATTTAGGTTTTTAGTTAATGGTTGATTATAATTGATTTTTTTGTGTTTTCCTTTGTCTTAATTGTATCGGTTGGGTTGTTGAGGAGTTTTTAATATGGATTTTTGATTGTGTTTGCTTGGGTTATTGTTTTTAGTATTTAAATTTTTTGTTTTTTATGTGTTGTACCCCATGCCCTATTGTTTAATTACTTCTGTTTTAGGATTTTTTTCGTTAAAATGATATGTGATTTTTTTTTATTTTTTTATATATTTCTATTTGTCTTTTTTTATTGCACTGTATTTGTTGCTTATTTTTTGATAAAGTTTGTTCTTCCTGTGTTTGTTTTTTAATTTCTTATGTTTTTCCTAAGAATCCTGTTCTTTTTGTAGTAGTTTCTTTTTCTTCTTATTTTTATTTGTTAGGATTTTGTTCATGTGGTTTTTATTTTGTTGGGTGTTGGGTTTGTAGGGATAGTTTTTGAATGATGTATCTATTGATATTGTGTTATGGGTTCGTTGATCCTTCATTCGTGTTTGTGTATGTTGGATATTTTGTAGCTCTTTTTAGTTCATTTTTGTTTTCGGGTATGTGTTATTTCCGATTGCTTTTTCTTTTTAGGGTATGTTGATGGGTTCTTCTGGTTTTGGTTATGATTGGTTTTTTTTGGTTTGGTTTTTAGTTTTTAGTGCTAGGTCTTGTGTTATTAATTTTGCCCTGTGTTGATTATGATTTTTTGAGATGGTGCAGTTGTTGTAGTTGTAAGGTTATCAGTGAGTGGTATTTGTTTGTTTTTTTGTTATTTTGTGTTATTTTATGGGCGTGTTTTATTTATTTGTTTTGTTTGTGATTAGATGGTTGGTTTATTTTTGTGGTGTTGTGTTAATCTTTTGTGTTGTCTGTTCCCTGCGTTTTCATTTGTCCTCATTTGATATATTGAGTAGGATTCGTATATAACGGTAGTGTCTTTATATGTATGATATGTTATTTATTGTCCTTAGTTTAGAATTTTGTATTTTGTACGATTTTTCATGATTTTAGTTTGTTTCTGCTATTATTGATATCTTTTTTCGTTGTGATGGTGAAGGGGTTGGTTGTTTCTTGTTTTTTAGTTTATGCTTTTTTCTGTTTGGTGATATTTTGGATTTTGTCTGTTTCATTCTGTCCGGTTTGTTTTTAAGTGTTTAGGTTGTGTTTTTAGTGTCCTTATTTTGAGTTGCTGTATTTTATTTATTGTTTATGCCACACTGATACCTAAATACAACTTTCATTTCGTTTGATTGATTTTGAAGTCTTATTAATAATGTTTTGGTTAATTTCATCTTTTCCGTTTGGCTGTATGTGTGTGTTTAGTGGGATTTTAATTATAGAGATGTTGTGATTTTTGTGTATAAATTTACTGTTTGTGTATTGATTCGCTGGGCATATATTGTTGTTCGCTATGTAGTATTAGATGTGGTTTGTTATTTTGTTTGTATTTTAGCTGTTCATTCTGATAATGTGTTTTAGAGATATTGTTTATTTATGGTTGTGTTGGTTTTTTTGTATGGTTTTGTATTTAATAGGTTGTTAAGGTGCATGAGTTGTTAGTAAGTTAGTTTATCTTGGGGTGTTGTGTTGTTTGGGGTTTGTATTTCTTAGTTTTTTTGTTCAGTTTGTCTTTATTTGTATGTTGTTTGATGTATATGATTTTTGTTTTGTTGTATTTTTTTATTTTAATTTGTATTTGTTTATATTTGTTTTGTTTTTGTGTGCGTGGTGTTTTGGTTTTTGTTTGTTATTTGTTGTTTGTTTGTTCATGATGTGACTACAGATTGGGGGTTTTCTTTGTTTGGTTGGGGTTTTTTTTTTAATGGCTGTAAAAATGTATTATATGTGGATGGTTTTGTTTTGTGGTTTTGATTTTATTATATTTATGTTTTTTGTTTTAGGTGATTTTCTTTGATTTTTTTTTGCTTTTTTTTTTTCTTGATTTTTTTTTGGTTTTGGTTTATGTCTTGTTGTGGTGTATGTGCTGTGCGGTACTGTTTTGTGTTGTATTGTGGTTGTGATATGTTATTTGTGTTAGGTGTTATATTCTTTTTTTTCTTGATATGTTAAGTTTCTTTTATTTGTTTAGTGTTTTTTTGTTTTTGATTTTTTTTTAATTTTTGTTTTTTGGATTCACTAATATTTATTGTCTGGCTGTGTGGGTTTTTTGTTTTCGTTTTTTTTTTGTGTGTTTTTGGTTTTACTAATCTTTCTGTTATATTAATGTGATTTTGGTTAGTGTGGAAGTTTATGAAATGTCTAAGAGGTTTGATTGTTTATATTGGTATTTAGTAGATTTAATGAATTGAAAGATTTGATTTATTATAGTTATTGTTATTGGAATTTATATTTTATCATATTTATTTTTACTTTATATGCATATTAGATGTTTTGTTTTTGTGTGTTATTCCTTTTTTTTAATTGTTGTAAGTAATTTATCGTTAGTGTTATAGTTATTGGATCAATTTTTACATATTTATTTTTTGTTTAGAGTTTAATTTATTTGTGTGTATTCCTTTTTTTTTTATGGAAAGTATTATATAGTTATTATATTTAATATAATTATTTAATATACAATCACTCTTGTTCTTGTGTCCCCCCACTCTTATTTCATACAAGGAAGCGGGCGATCCTCAAATATTCGAAGTTATCAATTCAAACCGGGCTCAGATATCTGTTTAAAAGCAAAAGTGTATCGAAGTTAGCGTCTTAATGTCGTTACATGTCAATATTCAAGATCTTAGTTAACGAAGATGTTGTTTTGGTCTAGTTAATCTATGAAAGGATATCTTTATCAAGTAGGGGAAGGGTTTTTGCAATATGAATTTATATTAGGAATTTTTCAGTAATTTATACTTGTCTAAGGGTGATGGATGAGACAGGAGTGTTTGTTTATTGTTTTTCGGATAGGAGGGATCGGGTTTTGTATGTAGGCCCAGATGCGAGACGGGGACGCCTGATTACTTGTGCTCGCAGTCCTAAAGATGTCTTTCTTGTGCATGATAATATCTTCATATGACGTTGCTGTCAAGATAGTTTATTTGGATAGGCGGAAATCATTTTCTTTACGTTAATTGGGTATGAATGTATTTTTAAATCTGGGTGTGGATATGTAGGTGTGTAGTTTTTGTTGCTGTGGTTGTGGTTGTTGTTGTGCTTGGTCGCACTTTTATTGCTTGAATTTTATATGAGTCTAAAGCCCTAGTTTGGATTTTTTTCTATTCCATGTCTGGATTAAACTGGATTGAATGAATTGTTTGATAGCTGGGCTGGCTATTTATTATATATCACAGATTAGAAAAGCACGTGCATTTGCATGCAATTGTATCAGATTGGTCTTATTATTAAATGATAATGTTTTCTCTGTATCTCATTTAGATATTTGTTGTGTGCATAGTAAGTTGTTATGTTATTATACATCGTACCCAGTACATTGGTGTGGAAGTCTAGTCTTAAGACAGCATCAATAACGGTACCTCGTTATAAACATTGTGGAGTGCTCTTTGCTGGCTTAATAAGTTTGTTCAATCAATGCATATACAAGCTCACTTTAAATAATATCCTTATTGTTGCTCCATCTTAGTATTATATTTGGTTCAGCGTTGATGCTCTACGTTGGATGCATAGAGCTGTGAAAATGCTGTGAGAGCAGTCAAACCTTCTCCCTTGATTTCATGTCTCTTGATTGTCTTGTTTTATTTTGAGGATTTATGGATATATTCTATTAGTAATGAAAAATAAAAGCTGTCTGAGGTGATATATTTTATTAATTACGTATTGAAAATGGTAAAAGCAATTACAAGAAAATCATCTTTACTTCTGTAGTATTTTGTACTTTTTTCCTAAGGAGTTATAGGCTTATAATTTGTCTTGAGCAATAGATAGCTTATATCTTTTGGAGGCGTAAACAATTATCGAATATTATGTATCATATAAAATTTGAAATTTTAGGATTTTTTGTTCAAACATATAAATGGCCCATTTCTCTGAAATACAGTCTATAATATGATTTTGATATTTTAGAAAGGTTTTTGTTGAGGAGACAATACTCATTATCCTCGAGAGGCATTTTAAACTTATCTGTTATGATACTTGGTGAGTGAACCAGTCTCAATTTAATTTTGTTTACATTTGTAAATTTTAAAATTTTAGAGATAGACCCAAAAGGGTGGCGAAAAGAATCTCTCCTGAAATACCATTGTAGCAAAAGTGATTTTTATATTTTAGAAAGGTTTTTGTGTGAGGTAAACTATGGTGTCTTCGGTTTTCGGGAGCTTCGTTTCTAATCTTTTTTTTTATTAACGATAACCGCTATTTCATGTATTAAACATTTGTCAATAAATTTTGAAAATCTATGACAATTTATAGATTTTGTGGTCTCAAATCAATATAAAGGCCATTCTCTCTGAAATGCAACAGGTCGTAGAGAAAAGTGATTTATAACATAGATTGATAAAGTGTATTTAATTGATATAAGTTTATTACTAGTATCTCGATTTTAATTATCCGCGTAAATTTATACTTGATAGTATCGCGCCGATCGAGTGCGTAACACAGTGCCATCTAATATAATATTTGATCCGAAAATTATTTTCTGAATAATTTATATTAGATGAATTATAGTTAGTATAGAGTACTCAAACGATTATCGAGTAAATGGCACAATCATCCTCCAATACAGAATATCAGTAGTATAAAAGTTGATTTTTACTATTTTTTTTAGAAGAGTTGTTTGAGAATACTATGGTATCTTCGGGATTTTAATAGATTGTGTGAAAATTTTAATACACTTTTTTGTTGTCTGTTTAGTTATCAGTCCGTTCTATAGTTAATTTTTCAAATATTTGAATATTTGTGAGAGATGTTAGGGTGCATTTTTGTGATCGAAACACATATAAATTTGGCCTTTCCTCCTTGAAATACAGCGTAGAAAAAGTGATTTTTTATATTTAGATTAAAGGTGTTCTGGTGTGAAGACACTAGGTATCTTCGGTTTTAATAGAACTGTTTTATACTTTTGGCCTAGTACCAGTCCTCAATTTAATTTTGTTGAAGAAAATATTTGAAATTCATTATAATTTGCTAAACCACTGCTTCAGGCCTCTGGAATGACAAATTTTGAAGAACTAAATCATTCACCAAAAAAGTGATGATCTTTATATTTTTTAGAGTATTGTGTATGCAGGATTCGCAACTATGGTATCTCTCGGATTTTCAATACGCTAGTATACTACTTTTGTCGTGTAACAGTACTCATTTAATTTTTTTTTTATTTAAAATTCTATAAAATTTAGGAGTGAAAAGTTTTCAAAACAAATATAACACCTCTCAATGACATTCCCTTCCCTACAATAAGTCCTTAGACAATTTGATTGTCTCTTTAGATTCTAGAGAAGTATTAGCACCTGAAGACTGCTACATACTATAGGGTATACTTACGGATGTTTTAATCATCTCCTAAACTACGCTGATTATACTTAATTGGAACCAAAAAAAAACATATAACTTCGATTATAACAAGTTCCTTCTAATTCACATGTTGTCTAAAAAAATTTTTGAATTTTAGGATTTTTTTTTTGCCTATGTAAACATAAACACTCCTTAATATGTCTGCTCGTTTCAAAGAATGAATTAATATGCCGCATTACCATCCTGTACATAATAAGGTCGCGCGTAGAGAAATATGCGAATTTTTTTATCTTTGTTAGAAAGCGTTTTTAGTAGTAGATGTGAATACGCTATCGGTCTACTATTATTCAATATTTTTTAATAAGTCTGTCTTATACTTTGGTGTCTCTACTTTCTCCTAACAACACAGACTGTTTAACTCCTCCCAAGCTTAATTTTGTCTAATATATTGAAATTTGTATCTTTATTGTGGATCCTTACAATACCTACATCATAAGAACATAGCCATCCCTGAAATACAGGTCGTAGAAAAGGATTTCTATATTTAATTTTATAGCAAAGAATTTTTAATAAAACAACTACTATGGTATTCTCGGATTTTTAATAGCTGTAGATATACCTCTCAAGTATCAGTCCTTCATATTTCAAATATTTTGATCAATTCGTATGAAATTTTGATTAATGATGTAGATTTCTGGGTTTCTCTCTTAAATAACATACTACACAGATTTTATTCTCCTGAAAATTACAGTCGTAACAAAGATGAGTTTTCTATATGTTTAGAAAAGTTATGAGGATTAGAATCCTATTATAACGAGTACTGCAATATTTGTTTCAAAGAGCGTGTTATGCATACTTTACTGAATTTAACAGTACCTACCACATTCTAATATATTGTCAAAAATTTCTTTAAATTTGATTTTTTTTTTTTTCTTTTTTGATGCACACAACATATATAAATCGCCATTCTCTCCTGGAAAAACAGATCCATAGACAAATGTGTGACCTGTGTTTACTTATCCACTATAGTCTATTTCATATAGGCTTTTATGTTATAGAGAATACCACAAAACTACTCGCGTATCTTCGGATTTTAATAGCCCTTCTGGTTATACTATATTGCTTATACTTTTGGTGTAACAGTTCCCAATTTAATTTTGTCAAAAAATTTATTTGAAATCTCTAGAGATTTGTAGTATCTATATCTATTATAACATGTGACCATCTCTCCAAATGAAAAGACCCCATCCTTACACGGTCGTATAAAAAGTTTCATTTTTTTCTTAGTCACTCTTTTTTATAAAGAGTCGTGGTTTTGTGTGAGGCACCGAATTTGGAATCGGTATTTCGGATTTTAATAATGTTATATTTTTTTTTGTAACAGTCCTCAAATTAATTTTGTGAAAAATTTTGAAATTTTTGAAATTTAAGGATTCATGTGGTTTCAAAACATATAAATGGCCATTCCCTCCTGAAATACAGGGTCGAGAAAAGTGATTTTTATATTTTAGAAAGGTTTGTGAGGCAAATACTTGGTATCTTCGGATTTAAATAGACTTGTTAGTACTTTTTTGCCGTAGACAGTCCTCAATTTAAATTCGTCAAAAGATGCTGAAATTTGGCTAAATTTAGATTTTGTAGTTCAAACAGTATAAATGTCCATTCCTCCTGAAATACAGTCGCTTAAAAAGTGATTTTTTATAATTTTTAGAAAGGTTTTTGTGTGAGGTAAACTATGGTGTCTCACCCTTGCATTGATTATACTTTATATAGTCTTGATCATAAATTCTCCATATTTAATATTTGTCAAAATTTTTGAAATCTTAAGGATAAAATTTATATTCAAGCATATTTCAAATAGGGCCATTCCTCCTGAAAACATTCGTAGAAAAGTGATTTTTATTACTTTTTAGAAAGTGTTTAGTTGAGGAAAACTATGGTGATATCTTGCCTCATATTAACTAGCTTCTATGACTTTTGGATAACGTAACAAGTCCTCAATTTAATTTGTAAAATTTGAAATTTTTGAAATTTAGATTTTGTGTTCAAACATATAAATGGCCATTCCTCCTTAAATACAGGTCGTTTAGAAAAGTTGTAACGGATTTGTAATATGGTTAGAAAGTTTTTTGTGTAGAGACCACGTATGGCTATCTTCGGCATTTTTCACTTAGCTGTTATTACTTTTGTGTCGACAAAAAATTTATAACCTCTCAATTTTTAATTCTTGAGCTTTCGATCAACACATCCAGGTACCCGTAGGGGCTTGAGATTTTTGTGTGGTCATCTAAACAGTATAAAGAGTTAATTGCCGATCTCGAAAATACATGTCGAGAAAATGATTTAGCTATAGTTTTAGAGAAAGAGTTTTGTAGAAGGAATACATAATTTCTCATCTCGTCTCGCTAATTTTCATATGCGCTGCTATAACTTTATTGTGTCAGTAGTGAACATTACCTCATACAATTTAATTTCTTGTATACATTTTGAAATTTATTATAATCTAGTCGATTTTGTTGTGTTCAGAGACAATCACTGAAATGCATAAAATCGTCCTGACAGATACAGTGCATTCATCGTCTAGAAAAAGATGATTTGAAATACACTTTTTTTTTAGAAGGTTTCTTTGATGAGCAGGCTACTACACATTGGTATGTTCTGCTGATTTTTAATAGCCTCTTTATCCACGCATATGCCGATGACCCCAATTCTCATCACATTTTGCATCTTACAAAGCATACTACAAATCTTGTCTCTTCTCTCTTATTCTCTGCTGTAAACGACTGATATCCTGGAATTTTCAAATTTGAGAAAAAAATCTTCTAAAGGATATTCGGTCGTCCAACATCCATCATTTAATCACGCCATTCCTTCTGAACATTACTAGTGTCGGTAGAAAATAGATTCTCTAATCTTCTATTGTTTAGAAAGTTCTTTTGTCATTCTGCATCCTCATTACCTCTCTTCTCCTCTTCAGCTACCACACTTTGTAGAATACTATGGTATTTCGGATTTTAAATCACATCCTGTTTACTAATACTTTTTGGCGTGACTCATTGACTTTAAACCCAGTCCACTCCAGATTTTAATTTTGTCTAAGAATATGAAATCTTAGATTTGTTCCTGGTGTCAAATACACATTATACGAGATCAGCCATCTCATAAATAACCAAGTCGTAGAGTAAGAAGTGAGTTCTTTATATTTATAGGATATATAGATGTTCTTGCTGTGAGCCGCGAGAACGAGCATTTCTCTCATCTCGGTAATCTCGGGTTATGTTATAATAGCTGCATATACTTTGATATTGTTTTACGCGACATTTGCAATTTTGTTAAAATTTCAAAAGCTGTTTCAAATATTAGGATTTTTGTGGTTCAAAAATATTAAAGTGGCAATTCCTCCTGAAATACAGGTCGTAAAAAAGTGATTTTATTAATTTTTAGAAGGTTTTTCTGTGAAGGAATACTATGTATCTTCGGATTTCTTTAATATCTGTAGACTTTTTGGCCAGGTAAAACAGTCCTCATTAGACTTTGGCAAAATTATGAAACTTTGATATTTTATGATTTTTTAGTTCAAACATATAAATGCCCATTCCTCCTGAAATACAGGTCTTAGAAAAGTGATCTTTATATTTTAGAAAGGTTATTATTCGAGGAATTACATATGTATCTTCGGATTCTTCATAACATAGTTGTATACTTTTGCGTAACAGTGCCTCAAATTAATTTTGTAAAATTTTGAAAAATCTTAAGAGATTTTTTTCGTGGTGTTCAACTATATAAATTCCATCCTCTGAAAACTACACGAGTCTTAGAAACACATTCTTCTAATATGTGGAGGCTATAGATAGATTTTTTTCCAACCTATCATCGAAAAAAATTTTGTGAGGAATACGTATTGTATCTTCGGAATGCTTCGACACTCAGATGTTTATATTTTTGGAGTAAACAGCCCTCAATTTAATTTGTGAAAAATTTTGAAATTTTGAACAATTTTAGATTATGGGTTCACAAACCACTACATAACAATGCCCATCCCTCCTGAAATACCAGTCGCTAGAAAAGTGATTCTTCTACATCTTGTTTAGACAACGGATTTCTGCTGTGAGGAATAGCTCATGGCTATCATGTCGCGATTCTTTAATACGCTCGCGCTCTATACTTTGCTGCACTCTCGCGCACTTCCGGCCGTCAACAGTCCCTCAACCTTTCAATTTTCCGTTCAAAATTGACAATTTTTTGAACCAAATTTCTAGCCCGACTTCTTTGTCAGCTTCACAACATGTATAACATGGCCACCTCTCCTCCTGAAATACAGTCGTAGAAAAGTGATTTTATCTATTTTTAGAAGTTTTTTGTGTGAGCAAATACTCATCAGCGTAATTTCGCGTAGCTCAGTAAATAATAGTCCGTATAGTTTTGACTACACCATGTTTAGCAATTTTTTTTAATTGTTTTTCCTAGGACTATACTTTTACTAACATCAAAACTACTACTTATAATATTCCGAAAATTACCATGGTATCCTAAAAACGGAATTATGGTCAAGTTCTTCCTTACTTAGACTTTTTTCATATAACTCTTGGACATCCATTCTTATTTTTTTTTATTCACGCCTTTGTTATCAATACGTATTTAATCTTCATTCTCAAAATACAGCCTAATTGCTTGCCAAATCTTTTCAGTTGTAAAGACTTCTTCGATACAAGAACGTCCGCTTTTTACTCACATTATTCACACCCTACACTACTTAATTTCAAGTTACTTTTTAACCAAAATAATATTTTACAGCCCCCTATTACATATCACACTTATACTATCATATAATATTATATACTATAGATTACTACTTTCACAGACAAGAAAAGCAATTTTTTGCCTTTGTTTAAAGCAGTGAAGTTATTGTTTGAGTTTAGTTGACATTTCAAATTCGATATTTATTGAAGATTTATTATAACATTTTAGAAGAATATATAAGGTATTCAACTCCTTAATTAATATGATCAAGGTTTTTTTGGGGTAGCTACTCTAGAGCATCTGGTACAACTATATCTGAAGCATGAACAACTCTGCACCGTCCACCCTGCTGCCGCCGCACCGCATAGCACGAGGCACGCCTAAAGTCGTTTATCTGTCGTCCCAGTAAGTAACAGAGCCTACCCCTCATTGGACTACCAGAATCTCGGGGAAAAAAACCCTGATGCTGACCTCTCCAACATTTTTACCTCCATATTGGCTGGAGGTCTCACTTGGGGTAAAAAAAATGATAACCCAATTTTTAGCTCTGCCGCTTGACCTTTCTGATCCTTGAACCTTTCTTTTGAGCCCTCGAATTTTTTACCTGACCTGACCTTTTCTGACCCTTGACCTTTTTTGAGAACCGTATTTTTTTGAGAACCCGGATTTTTGACCACGAAACCCGGATTTTTTTGAGAACCCGGATTTTTTTGAGCAACCTCCCGGATTTTGAGAACCCCCGGAATTCTTGAGAACACCAATTTCCCTGAGAACCTCCAAAGTCTTTTTTTTGAGAACCAAATACTTTATTATCGATCCCAACTCCTTGATCTTCCATGGGTCCATTCTTTGGCCCAACCGGTATTTTTCGGCAACACCTAATTTTTGGTATAAACCCTCTAATTTTTGGCAACTAACCCCAATTTTTTCGGCAACCTCTGATTTTTGGCAACCCTTCGAATAAGGTGCGCCAAACGGTTGCGAAGCAACCGTTGTAGCGTACCACCACGTCCTTAATTTTTTCGACCAAACTTTGGTCTTCCATGGGTCATTTTTTTGCCCCCGGTGTAATTTTTGATCTTCATTAGGGGCTTTAGCCCTATTTTTTGATGTCTTATCCTTCTTATCCTTTTTTGTCCTTCCCCTTGCTCCAATATAGCTTGCGTTCCAACTAGATACATCCGTCAAATTTTGACCTCGACGTAATTATTTTGTCCTTTCATGGGTCAATTTTGACACACAGTAATTTTTTGTCTACCTTTAAGGGCTTTAGCCCTAATTTTTTTGATGGTCTTGTATGCTTTTGTTTGACAATGATATTTCGGCCTTGGACCCTTGCCATTCACTACCATGGGTCATATTTTGGCCACGCTTAATTTTTTTACCCACCTCGTGGACCACGCCGCTCACATAGTTCCTCGCTCCTAACTTGAACGCATGGTATGGATCTCCTCACTCCTTATCCCGACTTGAACACCTCCACAACACACACTAATTCTCATCCTCTCTCCGCACACACAGCTACACCTTCTCTCGTCACACGACACACCACACACACACACACATCATCATCTCTCTCCTCACCCCACTCACGAGCACTCTCACTTTTCACGACACACTCACCAACCCACATTCACGTATGACACAATATAATATACAACATAGCATATATATGACACTTAGAATATACACATTACATATTCGCGACTATCGTAATAAGAGCAATACACGACGAGCGCGAGTACCGTTTTCGTTCGCGACAAGGATTGTGATAACTATATTGAGACCCACACGGTAATATTTTCTATTCGCTTTTTCTCTTGAGTGAGTGAACCTCTCTGTTTTGTATTTGTTCTTTATATCTCGACTCTTCTCTGTAAATTGACGTCCATGCGCTATTACCCTCCACACGCTCTCGATAAACGAGGGGTGCAGCGAAGCCATGATAAATTTTGAGACAACACCCCATTCATTCGCTTAAAAAAGAATGGCTCTTGATATGGCTTTCCTCAACAACGCGAAATAAAAGTATCTAGTGATGTTCTATTTAGTGTTCACTGAGTATTCTAAGACGAGTGCAAGCGTGAGTGGCCAAATCCCAGAGATGTCTTAATTGGAAGTGCCAATGTATTGCCTTACAATGAGTGGTCTATAGTGAGTGGCCAAATCTGACGTGCCACAGTGAGTGACCTAACATATGTCACTATTAAAGTTGAAAGAGTGAGCCACACATAAGTGGCACTATATATATATAAATACACTGATGATGACTACTAATACTATATTTTACTAAAGCCTATTCACATAGCATCTAATCATAAGTACCCTGAGCCTAGTAATATAGCCAGATTAAGTATGAGGTGTCTACCTCCTAGAGTTAATTAATAAGGTTTAATATGAGGATATCGATATTGGTGTAATATAATAATTCATTGCTACTAGTAATAAGCTTTCCTACTTATGAGTTTATGATATATATTATATTTACACTACTATAAGTAAATTATAATCATCGAGCCATATATGAACAACATTACGACTAAGACACTCTATATTAACACATTTATACAATTATACATGTACAACTGCACAGGTTACATATGCACTATATCCTTTATTACATTCTAATAACATCAAACATACTACTACGAATAGCTTACACAATTTATGTTAATGCCTAGCTGCGAAGGGCGTAGTATGATGACTCATCTTGATGAGGTCATTACTATTTGATACCAAAACCTAATTATTGATGACTTCACTCCTTTCAGAAAACTCATGCTCAATAATGATTCGCCACACTGAGAATTAGCTAATCAAGTCTGCCTCTACGCAGGCTTCAAGGACACACTCTCCACACAAAGAGATGAGACGCGCGACGTCCTTTCCCCGCATCTAGCCACCGCAGGTTGCCGACCCGCGCGCGAATGACCCAAAATTAGCTAATCATCAAAGGCTCAAGTGTTACACTTTACTTTCATGCTTAGTCATTTCTATAGGATTAGCAACTCAAGTCCCAATAATGATTATTTTCGCGAAATCCCAGCTGAAAACTGTAACTCATGTACAGACCTATTATTTAACACATATATTTAATTAACATTATTATTATTCTAACTTTCTTAATTATTTTTCTAAAATATAATTTAAAATGTAATGTAAGAAAGTATAAAACCTTCAATTATAATTGAATAAAAAATAGTTAAACAATAATTTTACTACAACTGTAGCGAAATGTGTATATTAAAGACAATAACACCTACATAAACCTTAAAAGGACAGATAAATCAAGTAAATTCGAATATAATGGTGTTACCTACCAAGTGTTGGGGTTATTTGTATATTCTTCTTTTAATGTGACAGTGATCTGACTCTTATATCTCACATTTTTTATGTTTTATAACTGTCTGAAATTCCAGTTAGATTATAGGAACACTTATTTTAAGCCAAATTAGAATGAAAAATATATTATTTAACCATTTCAGAAATGTTAAACAGAAAAACAGTAAAAAGGTAAAGCAGTAAAATAATTAACACTAGGGTAGATCGAATATATATATATATATGCGCAATATGTAAACTGATTTCATATCCGAACTGTAGGAAGAGAACACAAACATCTTCAAATTCATTTCAGAACTCTTAAAGATTTAACAAAAAATGTATTAAAGCTGAACTTTAAACTCTCTATCATTATCATTAACATTACATAACACTTAAAAGGCAGTAAACCAGTAAATCAATAGAGGTGTCGACTAACACCAAGGGGGGGATTAAGTAAATGCTTTTGGTTTACTGCGGGTTCGCCTACAAGGAGGTAAAATTTATCTTCTATACTGCTTAATATACTTTACTTGAGACACTTTACTTAATGAGAGTCATTAATAACTTTCTGCTTTTACTGTTTTAACTTTCTGCTTTACTGCAAATAGAAATAAAATTTATATATAATTATATCATTAAAAATTATATTGTAATTAGATAAATTTATTAAAAAACTATATATTTATATTAAATTTAATTAATATATATAATTTATTTCACTTCACATTATTTTATTTATTTAGATATTATGTATAATTTATAGTTAATATATAAAATGATCGTATACTTGTTATTATCACTCTCCTTGAGAAGTATTACTTATCTTATCTATGCACTAAAAAATTGCTATAAAAAACAAATGTTTAAAACCAGAAAGCCCTCCATCAACATACAACACGACCACTGAGACTTACACTGATTCACAATCACATGTCTGAATCAGGAATACTGTCAAAGTTAGAGTGAGGAACCGGTTGATTCTGTGGATCAATAATCCCCATTAGGTGTTTATGTGAAAGATGAAGAACTGGTCACCCACATCTATATTCTTTTTATGGGTAGGTATTGTTGATATTCTTTCTTAGTTTTGTAAATTTTTTAAAAAAAATGCCCATTATCAAACATACCAACACTAAAACGATTGGTTTACCCAGATATCGATCCTTTTACATAAGCTATCGCAGTTGATTGGGTCAAACACGAGCGAGCGAGCGACAACAGTAGTAGACGTTTCCTAATGATGACTTTTGATATATTCTAGACTCAGATGTCAACAGAAAAACCGACTTTAACTCGGAACTTTATTTAAAAATTGTTGCAATTTTAATAATTTTTTTTCAGGGGCTCGACATTCCTTTTAAACTTTCTACTTATTAAAAAAAAAATTCAAAATGTATTCACTACAATAAATCTTCTATCTTAGTGGTATTCTTTACAAAAACAATAACTAAAATTTTAATTTTATTTTATTTTCTTGTCATTATTATAGTATTTTAATAATTAAGTTATTACAACCTACTAGTAAATTTATTCATGTATTTTTTTCTCTTTTAATTGTTTTTATATTTTTAAAAGAGTTTTATTTTCATCAAGTATCTTTCTCTCAAAAGAACCATACACCCGGTATTTTTTTTATATATTTTTTGTTATTAAATTTATTCTGGGCTTTTTACATTTCTTAGCTTTTCTATTCCTCCGTTTACCACAGGTTTTTTTATATTATATATATTATATATATATATATTATAATATATATATAAATTATATATATATTATATATATATAATAATATAAGTATAATATATAAGTATATCACAAGAATAATATATTTACACTACTGGGGATTTTATCGTGTCCACTTTAATATATAATATATATATATAATTATATATAATAATATTATGACAACTTTAAACCTTTTACCTCTTTATAGGGATCTATTACTAAAACATTTTACCACTTATACACATATATTATATATAATAAAATAATATATATATATATATATATATATATTATATATATATATATTATATATATATATAATATATATATATCATATATTAATATATAATATATATTATGTGTAGTATATCTACTACACACACACACACTACGCACACATACTACATTATACTTTATTATTACATAAATTACCATATTATTATAATTACATATATATATTATCAAATATAATGAAATATAATTAATAATACTACACATTCTAATCAACTAAAGATTTCTAATGTATGAAGCAGATAGACTTATTCAAACTATGTACACGCCGTACTTACCACACACACACACACTTATGATATCATGAAGATACGAAATACTATTATATATAATATATATATCATATATATATAGTTAATAATATAATCAATATTATATATAGTACTATCAAAGATTTACTTACATACTTCACACACAAGATTCATATCATTATAACTCAATAGTATAAATACACACTAAGATTATTTAACATTACATACATATTATATATAATATATATATATATAATATATATTACACAATGATTTTAACTTATTACATCATTTGACACACATAAGTAAAATTTACATCACATAACACACAACACATCACACCACACACAACACAATCTAACACATCACGCCACTCACACTTAACGATACTATTAATAACGTAGTATACATTTATTAAACATTTTAATGTATGTTAATAAATAACAGTACATTTTATGATGATCAGAGAGTTGAGCAATTAATCAATATGACAAAAATTATAATTAAATAGTTATTCATAAAATAAATCTAATAATAAGATATCATCATTAATCTTTGAACTAAATATAAGATATTATTAATTAATATACAACATTAATTAACTAATTTAATATTTTGTTTAATAAAAATATATATTAACTTAATTCAAAGGCTTATAAAATATAAGTTTACTTAACAAACTTCAGGAAACAACTTATCAAAGATAAAACATAAATTTTTACAACTACATTTTTTTTTATACAGAAATAAATTTGTAATTATCAGATTTAAGACATAATCGAATCCTTACAGTAACATCCCTCCTCTACATCTAGCAATGCTTCAATCACAGTTTTGTTCTATTTGACTTAAACTTGCTATTACATTCAACATCTTTTAAACCTGATGTAATTAAGTTAAATTAGAATAATCAAAATAATATAAAAAGTTATGTAACGTTAACTACATAAATAACATTTATTATAATCGAAAATCATTGTATTAAATTACATAGGAAAAACAATTTCTTCTCCTTTTTATGAGTGTTTTTTTCTCCTGCTAGTCCGAGAAATAATTATACTTAAAAAATAATTTCAAAAGTCAATTTTTGTAAAAATTAATATGAACATTTATTAACAGTCACTTTGTTTAATTCGTATAGTTTAATAATAATTTAACATGACGTTCAATAGGCTTATAAACCTACTACAACTCTCCACCACCCTAAAAAGCACTCCTTACTAGAACAACAGAACCTAAAATTTATGCTCTTATACTGTAAATCATAGTGAAGAGGAGAGCATGACTCTACCAGTGCGAGAGAATCTCTACTATAACCCTCTTGTAGGGGGATTACACGAAGAACCAATACCTACACATCTCCAGGTCAAAAATATTTTCAGTCGAAATTTCCCTTTTACTAAATGAACAAAAACCTCTAAAATTAGTCCCCTAAACTCCTTAGGCCTGAAACCAAACTTCGAGGGAGATGCACATATCCTTTTATATACGGGCTAATTTATATCCTAATGCCAGGTCAAGGTAATTCCCGTATAGACAGGATCAAAGAATCAGTGTTGAATTGATTATTATTGCATACAAAAATCTTACCTTACAAAACTGAAACATTTGGAATCGGTAAATGATCCTTTACCAGCTAGCCGGATAAGAGAGACCACCTGAGAATCATGAGTATCCTAAACCAAAATGTCACTCGCCTGTTATTTTGTTCACGGTTGTAGGTCAATCACACGACTTTATCTTCTATTATGACCATGCGTGTATATGGTACTTGGTCGATTAAATGAACTTTTATCGGTCTTTTGGAAAATTAACTTTGTTCTTCCAATACTGTAGTTTGAGACAAGTTGTTGATGTATGTTATTACTAATCATCGTTATGATTAGAGCGCGCAGAACTCATTTTAAAATCATAGTTACATCTTTAGAACTGTATATGAAATGACCCCGGTGCACAAAGTTCATCTGATTGTATTTAAAAGTCGGTTTTAAAATTTGCTAAGTTTATATCATATTTTATTAACTAAATACTTATCAATGAGAATAACTTAATTCACAATTTTCACGACTAGAATAGATAATAGATTTAATTCACGAGTAGTTCATGAAGCTAACGCCACCAAAGGGTCAAAGCTATTGTAAGCCCACCCTCCCACCACGGTAAAAGAGTCATGCGAACACGCACAGGTGTCTGCCTGGTGCGTCCCAGCCGCGTCCTCCGCACCTGCCGCGTGCGTCTGGGGCCGCGGGGCTGACAAAATATTTCCGCGTTCCCAGAGCCCAAGACCTGCGTGAGCTCAACCCGCGGCGCAATATTCCCGCGCGAATTATATATATACCCACACATACACCACCACGCACACAAAACATAGCCATTTACCTTTGAACGATTTGCAATTTCAAATGACGTCAATTTCTCCCTTCCAAACTACGTATAATTTTTAAGTCTGAAACAATATTCTTTGAAATCATATTGAGTACAATCGATTTGAATGAGTAAGTATAAATGTCGTGTTTAATTAAAACACGTACATAAAATGTTTTAAATAAATTATATTTTATTATATGTGTTTTATATTTGATGTGCAGCGTGCTTGCTGTGTATGTGTGTTCTTGTGGAGTAGTTGTGTTTGTTAGCCTGTTTGTAGCCTAAATCTGTCGTGCATAGGTACGTAATATCGCCGCTTGTTGTTGTAAGTAAAGGGTCTTGGATGCAGTGTAAGTAAACTCTGTGTGAGTTTTTTTATGAGAAACCGTATTTTTTTTGAAAAGTAACAGGCAATCTGTGTGAGCTGGTAAGTGATAATCTTGTGTGTTGAAGTGTAAAATGTGTAAATGTCTGTGGTCGAAAAAGAGACACGAAATTTAATTGTTCGAGCAATTTGGCTTCAAAACAATTAAGTGAAGCACCCTTATATTTTGAGAGTGAAAGCCTCTTTAGAACAGGTGGTAATGTGTATGAACCTACAGAGAATAGGCTGTGTCCTGAAAATAGGGAAACTCTTAAGTTTCTGCATTACAACTTGAGAGTACTGAACTTAAATACTGATGAGAGCAGATGTAGCAGATAACACAAATTAAAGAGGCAACAGTACAAACTAAAGACAAGGGACAACTACCTAATTTTATTTCCATTTAAGTTAAACCAGGAAATATTAAAAAAGTATGTAATACTTTTAATAATTTGTATGCAGGAAAGAGCCAGACAAAATTAAGAGACCAGGTAAAAAGCAGAAGTTAATGAGCAGTCAAAGCAGAAGACAGTTAAAAGCAGCTAAAACATGAGTTAAGCACTAAAGCATAAAAAAAGCATACTATCCCCCCCAAAACCATTTGGTGTTTTAGGTCACCAACCTCTCATTAGAATATTCTTACTTGATTTTCGGATGGAGCCTTTTAAGGCGTATGTAATAGTTGAATGAATATGTGGAGGTTAAAGCAGTAAAACATATGAGTTAAAGCAGTAAAAACATGAGTTAAAGCAGTAAAACATGAAAAGATTAATATAGCAGTTTAAATGCTAGTTTACAGAGAGCAACGCAATACTGAATCCAAAACCCTAGGTGTTAGGCTCATATGCACCCTTCTCTAAATTGACTTTAAATCGTGATTCACTGCGTTTAGTAGTAGAGTGACCAAACCGTGTAATAATATGTGAATTAAATGCTTGAGTACCAAAACAATATAACGTGGAAAGAGCGAGTGACAACACCCTTTGAAAGTTAAAGCATTAATATACATTTAGTTTAAGCAAACTCGCAGTAAACTGCAGTAAAACAAAAATATGCTATTTTTTTATAAGCGAGCAACTGGGGTTAGGTAACCCCTTTATTGATTTACTGATTTACTGCTTAAGGTATGGTAGTGTTAATGGTTTTCTTAATCCAAAAATTTAAACTGTTTTTTTTCGACAGGTGTTACAAACACTAAAATGTTTCACATTAATCTGATATTTGTGGGGCAAAACCCCTCTCGAAGAAGGGTTGCCGCCAACGAATACCGGTTTGCCCCGTAAAAGCCTAAAACCGTTGTAACTGGTAACCCCACCTTTTCTAAATTTTGACCAGACCCTTTGGGTCTATATACCAGTATACTATCACTACTATATTATACGGATCTAATGAGGCGCAACGGTAATTTTTGAAGTCTTCAATTTAGGGGGCTTAAGCCCCTATTGCTTTTTTGATGTCTGTTAACCCTTTTTTGGTCCTTCCCTTTTGCTCCAAACGCTTGACAGATACCATGGGTCAACTTTGACCCACGTTAAAATTTTTTTGTCCTCATGGGTCAAATTTTGACCACCGGTAATTTTTTTTAAATTCACTTCCTTCACACGGGCTTAGCCCTATTTTTTTGATGTCTTTACCCCTGATTTGACCCATCGATATTGGGTCGGCTTGACCTTTTGCCATATACCATGGTCATCTTTATTTGCCTACCATATTTTTTACCACCCACTCGTTGGGACCACTCACCGTTCACATATTTCGTTCCTTAACTTGAACTGCATGTATGGATCTATCCTAAATTGAACACCTACACCATGCAACACACAGTTTACACACACACACACACTTTAAATAATATTCCTCGAACCACACACACACACACACAGCAACACACACACACACATACTTATTATTTAGAACACACTTTCACTATGACACTTATTCCACTAAACGACTTACAATTCTACCCATAGACCAACTCTACATTCGTTACGACTTATTCAACACGTAACAAACGCCAACGACCATCCTTTGGTCGTCCAGGGTTCAATTTTGACTCCACCGGTAATCTTTTTGTCCTTCTTTAGGGACTTAGCCCTTTTTTGATGTCTATACCTTGTTTGACCATGATATTTCAGCCTTGACCGGGTCAAATATATACCCATGGGTCATATTTTGAAACCCCACGCTACTTGAATGGTTTGATGGTTCCCAAATCGCGCCCGTAAGAAGTTCCTGTGATGTTGCTATTATGTTCTATGAGTAAATTTTCTAACGAGTGCCAGGTGAGTGCCATGTGAGTGCCAAGTGATTGCAATGAGTGCCCAATGAGTGCCAAGTGAGGTGCCAATGAGTGCCAAGTGAGTTGCCACAAGTGCCAATGCTGAGTGCCACAGTAGTGGCCAACTGAGTGCCCACAACTTTTTTTCTTCTTTCAGAAAGCCTTTTCTAAGCTCTCCCCTGAGCCTAGAATAGCCCTAGATTGGGTGTCTTACCCCCTAGGTAATAAGGTTCGAGGAATCGATGATTGGTGGTATATTTAAAATCGCAGAAAATGCTTCCTACCTATGAGTAGTAATTTTAGATATAATAACACTTATAAGCACTTACACTGCCATAAGACACTTACAACAACCTAGCCCATATACACTTAACCTCGCTACGCACAGGTTACACCTTACAACGCTTACACAACCTCACACGCCTCGAAGCTGCAAGTTTTGTTGCCGCTCTGTGATGACTCATCTTTTGATGACTCATCTTTTTGATACCCCTTATATTGATGATTCATCTTTGATGACCTCATCTTTCTGTCTACCTCTAGATCATAATAAGCTGCCCACCAGCCGGCATCAGGAACCACTCCCGCAAAGATGGAGATCCCCGCACCCGCAGGGTGCGAACCTCGCCGCGCGAATGAAAAATATATATACTATAAGTCATTCATTTTTATTTCATATTGTTTAAGCATTTTTTATATATTTATAAAACAATTTTTTCGCCAACCTAAAACTGTAACTCCATTACAGACCTAAATTATTTATACCGACATATATTTTATTAACTTATCGTTTTAACTTAATATCTGTTGTTAATTTTCTAAATCTTTTTAAAACAATTGTATGTAAGAAGAAAGAACCAGAGGTGCCTGATATATAAACATTTTTATTTGTACTAACAACTGTACGAAATTTTATTAAAACAATTTAATTTTACAAATACCTTAAAAAGGCAGTAAAGTCATAATCAGATAAAGGGTTGTTACCTACCCCAAGCAGGGGATTAGTATGCTTTTGGTTTTTTACTCGCTTTACTGCTTAACTCAATCGTTTTACTGCTTTAAAACCCCTCACACGTTTTACTGTTCTTAAAAAAAACCTTAATATGTTTCTCTACAAGATTATTTATTAAAAAATATTCGCATATTTATCTAACATTCACATCCTTAAAGCAGTAACAGTCGTAAAATCAATATGAGGAGTTTTATAGAAAACTATATATGAAAAATACTCTAAAGTAAATATATATTAAAAAAAACCTGCTTTTCAAAAAAGTTTATATAAGGACTGCTTAACTCAATGTTTACTGCTTTAACTCCATATGTTTTACATGCTTTAACTCACATATTCATTAACATTACATACCTTATAAGCAGTAAATCAGTAAGATCAATAGAGCGTGTGACCCTATACAGCCAAGGGGGGATTAGTATCTTTTGTTTGACTTGCCTTTACTGCTTTAAAATACTCGTCATGTTTACTGCTTAAACTTCTGCTTTACTGGCTTTAACTTTCTGCTTTAGACTGCTTTAAGCTTTCAGGCTTTAACTGTTTTAAATACTTTCTGCTTTACTGCTTTAACAAGAAACTTTATTAAAATTAACTGTCTTTCGTTTTGTTTGAATATTCCTTTTATATTATTTTTACTTATTAATTTTTATTTTACTTATTTTTAATATTATTTTTATTATTTTTTATTATTTTATTTTTAATTATTTTTTAATTATATTTTAGTGTTATTACTTCATGCCTATTGTTTTAATTATTTAGAACACACACACACACAATCACACGACACACACACACACACACAGCTTCACACACCACAACAACACTCACGATTACGCGCACCTACCTTAACACTTATTACACAACTATTTTCACTTACACTTATAACTACACATTCACATATGACACTTACGATTTACCATAGAGCACTTACCATTTACACTTATACCACTGCGGTCACGACACACACCGACACACCGCACACGATACACTTAAACTTATTACCACATTACCTACTGATTACTATACACACATTCACTATGCAATTACATTGTCCATAGACACTTACCAATTTTAACTTTACACCTCACACCAGCAAGATTTACTTACACTCACCACAGCTTACTTAACTCACACAGAAATTTACTTACACTCATCACACAGGATTTAACTTACACGACAATTCACAGAATTTACTTACACTTGCACACAGATTTATACACACACACACACCTACACACAACACACAACACACAATACACACACACGCACACTTAGTCACTTACCAACATATACGTATAAATCTTGGTATTAAAACATTTTTCATGTTTTTAATTTACATTTATACTTTTTAATAAGTTGTCATGTAATATAAACTAAAATTAATTTCAATAGTTCTTAAACTTCTATAATAAATAAATCATTTGATTTTGGAACAAAGAATTTTATTATTAACTGTTAATACTTTTTTTGTGTTTTATAAATTTTATAAACTATCAAGGTTTATAAAATGATTAAGTAGTCAACATTTCTAATGAAATTTTTTTAATTTTAAAAACCGATATATTTACGTACCTTAGATAAGCAGTAAAGCAATAAATCGAGTAAAATCAGTAAACAGCCCTAGCAGCCCCTCCTACAAATCAAAGAAGCTATGCCACGTTTTGTTCTATTGACTTACCTGCTTTAAAACAAATCATCACTTTAAAAAAACCCATGTAATAGTATAAAATTAACAAAAATAACAGTTACAGCGGCAATGCAAAGGGAGTATATAAAAATCCATATTCTATGTTTTTACTTTAAAAATTGAAAAAGGATTTGAAGAAAATAAAAACAGAATCGCTTGTTGTTAACTAAAGAATATTTTCAAGTTTTTTTTAAAAATTAAGTCGCGGTTTCTTTTTTTATTATTATCTTATTATTATCTATGTACATTGAACAATCCATCACGGAGAAAACGACAAGTAACATTACCCGTTCCCTGCACTCCTTACGAGATACGACACTGACTCTCCTGTAAAATGTGTTGCCACAATAAAAACTTTCAACTTCTTCCACGTCCTAATTAGGATAATCCTTGTTTTGTAAACCCGGGGCGATTTAAACGCTTAGTTCCAACTCATAATATTATTGGCTCATCTACTTTTTTGTTTTCTGTAAAAAGTGATGAGATAACATTGTTAGGCACTAAATTTAGCACTTATTTAAGGAAATATGGCCTTTTTATAGACGGGCTAATTTAATATCCTAATCCAAGGTCAAAAGGTAATCCCCAGTATCGACAAAAATCAGTTCTAGTATTATTTTATAAATTCTATTTTCAAAAAACGAGAAAAAACATGCTGGATCGGTACGATCCTTTAAGCAGGTAAAAAGGAAATGTATTTTCCCTTACTTGTGATTGGGTCCGGGGTAATCCTTAATGTCTATATGAATTTGTGATGTTTCTTTTGGTCGACGAATTATTTTTTAATCGTTCTTTTGATACAATTAACTTTGGTTCTTTAAAACTTTGTATTTGAGGCAGGTGTGTGTTTTATTTCCCTGTTTAGACCCCAAACTCATTTTAAAATCATAGTCATTTTAGGTGTTAAGCGGTACAATATTTTCATGTTTAGAAGTAATTAAAAGGTGTTTACATATTTTTTAACTGAAGTGTATAATCATATTTATAATGAAATACTTACATTGTAGGAATAATTATAATTTCACTAGAATAGAATAAAATATTAATTCACAAGTTCATAAGCTAACCACCAGGGCTCAGCATGAGCTCCACCCCCCAAAGGCAGCCAAATCCCGCACCCGCTGGGTGCGTCCAGAGCCGCGTCCCGCCGCCGCGTCGGCACCTGCAGGTCGCAATAATTTCCGGTTCACCCCTTGGCCCGCCGCGTGCGCCCGCAGGCGCGAATATTCCCGAGTTTATTTTAATTTATTTAGAAACCCACATACACACACACGCACAACATCACACACACCACCAACACGCCACACACACGGACCAACTTACAGACACGATAAGAGAGGTGTCACACTCACTTTACACATATAATCTAAATAATTTTTAATTAAAAAAAGAAACTTGAAGAAAATAATTTTAGTTATATTGAATGAGTAATATAACATGTACGTGTGTTTAATTAAGACATAAAATGTTTTAATAAAATTATACGTTATATGTGTACGTGTGGTGTGTGTGTGTGTGTAATGTGTGTGTGTGTGTGTGTGTGTGTGTGTGTGTGTATAATCTTTCTGAAGGTAAGTAAATCTGTGTGTGTAAGTAAATCTGTGTGTGAGTGTAAGTTAAAGTCTGTGTGAGTGTAAGTAAATCTGTGTGAGTGTAAGTAAATCTGTGTGTGAGTGTCAGTGTAATATGTAAGTTTCTTGGCACAAATGTTAAATGTCATAGGTGAATGTGTGTATAGAGTGTCATAGTGATGTGGTGTATAAGTGTAAGTGTATGTGTGCGTGTGTGCTGTGTGTGGTGTGTGTGTGTTGTGTGTGTGGTGTGTGTATGTGTGTTTCTAAATAATAATAACAAGGCGATGAAGTAAATAACACTAAGTATATATAAAAATAATAAAAATAAAATAATAAAATAATAAAAATAATAGATAAAATAAGTAAATGAAAAATAATAAATAAACAATAAATAAACAAGTAATTAAAACAAAATAAAAACTAAGTTAATAAATATATTGAGTTAAAACAGTAAGCAGAAAGTTAAAAAAAGCAGTAAAAGCAGAAAGTTAAAGCATTAAAAGCAGAAAGTTAAAGCAGTATAAACACTGAAAACTTAAAAAGGAGC
>JABUQX010022595.1:35000-36855 GCA_015478945.1 Trachelipus rathkii | reverse complement strand
TGAATTATATATGTATGAACATCATTATACAATATCTCATTGTTAAAAGAAATGACGCTTATTATGTTTGTTCCGCAAAGCATATATCTCTAGTCTATCAAGAATTGCCCCCCCCTCCAAAAAAAAAAAAAAAAAAAAAAAAAAAAAAAAAAAAAATTCAATCAATTATACGTGCCTTTTTTTTAATATTATTGTTTTATTCAATATCTGGTAGCATTGTCATTCCCTTTTAAAAACTATAAAAGATTGATACCGTATTGTTTATTTGTCAATTCACAATTTTCATTTCTTTGCTAGTGTTAGGCTAAATATGTGCAACAAATTTTATGCAAATTATTTAATGATGAAATCATTTTATTCTGTGATTTTATTCACGATTTTGAAATTTTATTTAATTAATATTATATAATATTGTCAATATTTTCAAATATTATTGCCTTAAAATATGGACGTGCCAAAACTATTCGTATTAGGCCCTTTTTCCGGGTATTGGTATTGGCTCCCAAAGGGTATTGGCATTTAGCACAGGTATTGGTATTAGTCAAAATGTGTCAATACTGTACAGTTATTAAAATTGTTAAAAAAAAAAGGCAAAGTAACAATATGTTAATGCTCTTGAAACTTCCATTCGAGAAGTTTATAAAATATAAGAATAGGTGGTCTTTTTCATACCTAAAAAAAAATTACAATATGACAAATTAATAGGAAGTATAATAAAATGGTATTTGCTGAAATTCCAGTATTGTATTGGCAGTAGCATCAATTAGACTATTGCGTATTGGCAAAGATTCAGTTCTGGCACATCAATACTTAAAATATTTACAATTTTTGTATAACATTAAATGCGAGAGGTTTTATAATTTTCTTTTTTCATTTTCGTTATAAGTGTGTATCATGATAATATAATATTTTATATCTTTGCCACCATTATTTATTAGCTTAAAACAATTTCAAATTCTTATGAAAACTAAATACAATAGGTAATATGTTTTACTTTGCCATATTAGTAAATAATGACGAAGTAAAACATCTATAACATATATCTATATAGATATATGTAGGTAATGAGTTTTCCTTTGCCATGTTAGTAAATAATGAGAAAGTAAAAAACATTAGGCCACCTTTGAATTTTTAATTTTAATATTTTTGAGTGGCGTTTTCTGATGCCAAAGATATAAAATATTATATTATGTTGATATAAAAAATTATATCTTAATGATTGAAAGCTTTGATTGAAAGACTTTGATTGAAAATTGATGTAAAATTTTCGCTCCTGAGAGGAACCGGGGGTGATTTGGAAAATTTATATCAAGTTTGATATAAATTTTTTTTTCTGTATAGTGTTTCCTTAGAGGCAACGATTCCCGTAGGAGAATTTCATAATAAAATCTTTTTTCTGTTCTGGTGGAGAAGCTTTCTTTTATGCTTATATCGGGATTTAAGAAAAAGCTTTCTTTAAAATGTTGAAAGTATTTTTGCTCGAGCTTATACTTATGTTGCGACATTCTCCTGTTTGAGGGTATTCGTTGTGTATCCGATTTAAGCGGCGTTACATCCACTTTCAGAACATTGAAATCGGTACACAACTTTCCTACTCTCACCATCCGAAAGCGCTTCACGAGTAGAGAAGCACGAGCTCAGTTTCAATGGCTTATAGTACGATCTTAATATAAGCTTCTTCCCGTCTTTTGCTTTAATTTGCTCTTTTAAAATTAATTTTAATTTGTTCTCTTCCTTTTTTTCTGACTGATATTTTCAGTTTTATAATATACTACGAGCTTATCGTTTTCGTTTTCGTTGATGGTATTGCCATGGTAAATAAATTATTTAAAGTGTTCTTTATAGTTTTCTCTAT
>JABUQX010022595.1:20000-25000 GCA_015478945.1 Trachelipus rathkii | reverse complement strand
ATGTGTTTGAAATTTATAATCATATATATTATAAGGCCTTGAAAATGGGAAGAAGGATTCTTACCAGAAACTAGTCGGCTAATAAATAATATTTAAAATGTTTAAATGGTATTGGTAATACTCGCTTCTATATATATATATATATTATTAATATATATTAAATATATATAAATATAATATAATATATATATATATAATATATATATATATATATATAATATATACTAATAGTATAAATTTCTGAGCGCAACTATAGGAATATATTTATAGGATAGTTAACCCTTGGCACTTAAAATATTTCTTTAATGAGACATATATAATAACAATTAAACTGTTAATTTGACAAGCTTTCGGCATATGATTAAACTTATAGCCTCTTTCAGATAGTATATTACAGGAACGTATTTTTAATCTATAAAAACAATGAGATCACAAATAATGTTCCTTTCTGTTTGTCATTATCTTTATTCTATAATATACTTTAAGGATTCTTGAAGTAAGAAGATATGGAGTTAACTCTTCTTGACTCACATTTCGATTCATTCACAAAGGAAACTAATTAGAATATAAACATCAATTGCTGCATCTGCCATTTAAATAATAGCAACCACATTACAAAAAGAAAAATAATCGGAATCTATATACATATAATACATACGAAAATATATAATAAACAATTTACGCATGGTGAAATAAAACTAGATACAATCCAAAACTCCATACTTCTTACTTCAAGATACCTAAAGGATATAAAGAAAAAAGAAAACCAACCAGAATAAAAATTGAAATGAATGGCAATTTCGAAGGAAGGATTAGATTGTTTTAAGACGTCTCAGGAGCAGTAACCTAGCAGAAAGCTAATTTGTAAAATTACAGCTTTTAATTGTATTAAATTTATTAATTCTCAATTAAAAAGTTTTAGTGAATCCAAGAGATTAAACTAATCCTATATATATGTATATAATATGGATATATAAATATATATAATAGTAAATATATATAATATATATATAATATATATAATATATATATTATATACAATATAATATAATATATATATATTATAATATTAGATATATATATATATATATATATATATATATATATATATATATATATATATATATATATATATATATATATATATATATAATAATATAAATATATATAATATATATATATATATAATATAATAATAATATATATATAGATATATATATAATATCTATATATATATATAATAATATCATATATATACTATATATATATATAATTATAATAATATATATAAATAATATTATATATAATATATATATATAATATATATATATATAATATTATATAATAATATATATATATATATATATATATAATATATATATATATATATATAACGCATAACTCATAAATAATGAATATTGATTCGAACAATAAAAATACGACTGAAAACAAAAGAATAGTAGAAGTTCATTGAAACCTATCCTTTGTCACAATTTTTATTAAAACTTAATTGCAATTCACTGTGGTTTATTTGAGACATAGTTGTCATATGTGTAAAACTTTTAGATAACGGTTTGTAATATATTTTTTTTATATACATTGATTTTTTTTACGACGCCCCTGATTATGTTCTATAGTCAAAAATTTTTGGAAATCGGTATTAAAATATGATGAAATCTGTAATAGAAATGGATTTTGTTAGGATTTATCCCTAATTTTTTATAAGGTTAATTTTGCATCGTAGAATGTGAGAAAGTTTATTTTTATAATAAATGAATAGATTTTGAAATCACAAAGACGTGATTAGTATTTTAATTTCAATTTTTCTTTAAATTTTAAATCCATTAAATTAAGTTCATTTTCTCAATAAAAAAAAAGCTGAGGTAGTTACCAGGTAAATTATATATAAATTAATTTCGACCGGAGGCATGTTTCAATTTTGGCATGGGTATTTTTGAGAAAATCCATAGATTTTAAATTTGGGATAATATTTTTAATTTTAATTTAATTTGCACCAAATTGAAAGCAATCGGGAGATTTTTCTGACTCCTAAAACGTCTATTACGTTTTTTATCGTTTTTTTTGCGTCTCTATTAGTTTGCTTTGTGTTTTTATTTGAAGAAAAAGCATGTTTTTAACATTTTGGAGTTCATCTCCTACAATCTTTGTCGAATTAGACTTGAAGCTTGAGCTTAATGCGAAGATGGGTCAACTATCTAAAAGTAATTCAAGACATATATTGATAATAATTTGAAACCCAATCCAGCAATAGTGAATAACTGAACCCAATAAAAATGATTTTGAAAAAATGAAAAATTGTCATAATTTTTTTCTAGTTATCCGATCAAATTATTGTCATCTTTCTCACTTGTTAATTTTTTTTTTTTTTTTGGAAAGGTGAAAAAATATGATAATTTTTTTTTTGCTCATCCAATCAATATCAAATTTTCACTGTGCATATAGTTGGGGAGAGATACATCTTTTTTTATTTTGATCAATTTCTTTTTGAATAATCAAAAAAAAAAAAAAAAAATAATTTTTTTTAAAATTTGCAAAAAAGATTTTTTTTTTTTTTATTTGTTTCATTTTCAACTGTTGCATATATAAAAAAAATCCAAATAAAAAAAAATGTATGTCTCCCCCCGAATAAAGACGACATGAAAAGATCATCTTGATCAGATGAATAAAAAAAAAAAATTACGCAATTTTTCGTTTTTCAAACCCATTTTCAGTTTTGTTCGAAATTCGATGGGATTTGGTTTTAAAAAAAAATCAAATAGTGAACCAATAACTTTTTAGAATAATTGGACCCATTTTGGCATAATTCAGGTTTTAAGTCATTTCGATAAAAACTGTAGAAGGGTGAACTCCAAAATGTCAAAAACATGTTTTTAATTCAAATGAAAATACAAAGCAAATCAAAAGAGAGACAGAAAAACACCTGAAATCGACGTTTGAGGGGTCAGAAAAAGCTGCAATTTGTTTTTTTATATTTGGTTTAAATTAGCTAAAAATTATGACCGTTTCCGGTTTGACGCTGTAAAATCCAATGGCCAAAAATCCTGTAAAATCCAATGGCCAAAAATCCTATAAAATCCAATGGCCAAAAATCCTATAAAATCCAATGGCTAAAAATCCTAGCTTCCCATCATGCTCTCTCACTCTGCTGTAAACTTAATTCGGTTTTGATCACTTTCATTTTTATCAATAGATGTAGGTAGGCAAAAGCAATACGTTTTCTTTATTAAATTTTACTTTAGCATAAAAATACTTATTACAAGTATTATTTGCAGCGTAATTACAAACCGATAATGGAGTATTATATGGACTTGATTTTTAGTACTCAGCTGTCAAGGTGATGGAACAATGAACAAAGAAGGAAAAAACTGGAAGGAAGTAGATTCTCCTCTCCTCTCCTCTCCTCTCCTCTCCTCTCCTCTCCTCTCCTCTCCTCAAAATCTCATTTTTATCTTAACTTTAATTTAAGTAAATTTACCTACTCTGACAGTTTGTTTTATATTAATATTTTGTATTTGAAACTTTTTATCTACTTTTAATCTGCTTTTACATGTTTCATTTTTATTTTTTTTTCTTCCAGTTAAATAAGTAGATGGTATTTCTCGGTATTGTTAGTTTGTTGAAATGATATCTATCTGGTTTCTTTGACAAATGATTCTAAACCTCAAAAATAATTTCAATTATCGGGGAAAAAAAATTATAATTAGTCACTTTTAAAAGGAAGAGTATTAATTTGAGTTGTGACTTTCCAAAAAAAAATTCTCTTTATAAATTTTTGAGCTTTTCTGTAAATAGTCATGATTTATAGTATATAATAAAAACGACATCGTTTTACAATTATGGAATGGTTAAAAAAAACACTAATTAGCGAGTTAAAAAGCGCTAATAAAGGATGAAAAGAGTTAAAGTAATTTAAAAAAATTATGACACTAAATCACTTGAAAATCACATTGAAATAAAAAATGAAAAATTCAATATGTCTTTAATTATATATATATATTTTTATGATGCATTAGAGAAAAAAAATCTCATTTTAAACCAGTGATGTAAATAAAAATATAAGCTTGCTTGCATATGAGTAATGAAACGAACAAGTACATCGAGGATATCTGGTTCGATCCACAGAGTGAAACGCTATAAAAAAATTTCCCTCCTTGTAAATAAAAAATTGTAAACAACCACATTAGTAGTAAAGGATCAAATCAAAACTTGTTAAAAGTACAGCAATAAAGCATATATCAAAGGCAGAAATCCATTCATACATGAAATAAAGAATTTGAAAATAAAAACAGTAATTCTTCATCTCTTCGTTTGTACCTCTAAAGAGAAGAAAAACATTTAGTATAAAAAAAATACATTCAATATTTTTCTAAACAAAATGATTTTGTATTATTGTTATTATTATTATACACAGAACAAAGTTATGGAAATAATAAACTAAAACATATGCTAATTTTGACAGAGACATTGTTATTTTCATTAGTATCTATATACACAGAATTAAAAACAACAATAAACACCATAATAAAAATAGGCAAATACTTACAGTAGTTTTTTCAAGACATCTCAGTAAATGATGATGTTGCAATTCAAAGATGTCTTCCTCTTTGGTGAACTCATCCATATCCATACCACTTTCCTGAGCTGCGATTCTTGCTTCAGCAGCTTTCTTCTTCGAGACGAAAGCGGCACCGCTTGAGGCCTTTGCGATGCGTATTCGAGCTAGTCTCGCTTTCTGTAATTATATGAAAAAATGTAAATTATAAATCAACATTAATTAAATTTGAATTTGCATAAATGAATTTATTCCTTTAAATTTCCATCAATGCCATACTGTAGGTTTCTAGATTATAAAAGCTACACTATAGTTAGCAGACATAATAGAAGTTACATATTCTTAATTTTTCTTACTCAAGGGATAACTATGTTCTATTCGTTTACAAAAAGTCGATTATACGTCGCTATAAATTACTTAGATGCAA
>JABUQX010022595.1:0-2500 GCA_015478945.1 Trachelipus rathkii | reverse complement strand
GTGAGCATTAAAAAAAGTCTGACCATCTATTTTATATATATATATATGGTATACTATATATATATTAGATATTATATATATATTATATATATATATCTATATAATAATATATAATATATTATATATATATATATATATTATATATATATACTATATATATATAGCTATTTATAAGTGCTTCAGTGAAGCACAAAAAAACAAAAAATATTCTTTTTACATTTCTTTATAGTTATGCAAATTCAGAATCTTAAAATGCATTTATTTCCACAGGTTTACAACTTTACATAGCCTAAATTATTTTGAGGGATGTGGTTTAATAAAGGTCCTATATATTATATAATAATATATATTATATATATATATTATATATATATCATATTATATATATATATAATATATTATATATCGTTATTATATATATATATATATATATATATTTATATATATATATATATATAAATTATATATATATTATACTATATATATATACTATATAATATAATCTGGATATCTTACTTCTCATCTACCTTTTCTTCTAAGACTGGGTAAGTGCGTACATGCATCGGAAAAGAAAACTAGTAGAAAAATGACAAAAGTTGAAAAAGAAAGCCCAGCCTTTACCACCCCCTCATGTACCATTAATTTAGTAAGAATCGTCGACCAGTCAAAAAAATAACCATAGATTTCACGGGCCGCACGACGGGACCCTCACTCACCATTTTCTTTCTCCAGAACATTCGTTTATGACTAATCACTTTTTATTATTATTATATTCATATTTTATTATTATTCATTAGTATTATTATTATTATTAGATATCCATTAACAATTTTTTGTCATTGATTATTATATGTATTTTCTATTATTCTTATTATTATTATTATTCATTATTATATTTTATTATAATTATAATCTATTATTATTTTCATGACGTGGAGTGCTGTTAATAAATGGTCCTCATGAATAAAGGCTCTGACCTTCAGAGTGTCCCGAACTGGATATACAAACACTGCAAAAAAGAATCTCACTATTTTAGCCACTCTCCTATAACAATTAATTGACTTGCATCATAGCCCAACTGACTAAAAATTGCAAAAAGTATCCCTGGTCCAAAGCTCTGACACCTCCCTTCCAAAAAACTCTCGTCCGATTTCAATCCTACATACAACTGGCAAAATCTTTGAAAAATTGGTCCATACTCAACTTACTAATTACTTGCATGTAAACGGGCTTCTCTCTCAGAATCAATTTGGCTTCACCAAAAACCGCAACACAGAGGATGCTCTGATATTCCTTACTGAAAAACTATACAAAGCACTAAATAAAAAACAAACATGTGTACTTTTACTGTTAGATTTCTCGAAAGCTTTCGATGTAGTTCCGCACAACCTACTCTTAAACAAATTAGAGAGACTTGGTATCAGTAATGGTTCAGTACAGTGGTTTCAATTCATACTTATCTGACCGAACACAATACGTCAGCTTAGGAGACACATCATCCCCACTTGCCTCAAATTCCCACGGTGTCCCTCAGGGCTCCATACTTGGGCCACTATTCTTTAATATATATACAAATTGAACTTTCAAAATTGTCACAATTCCATACACTCTCGGTATGCTGAAGACACTCGCAATCTTAATATCGGACCGTAATATAAACACACTTAACGACAAAGTAAATAATTGAACTAAAAAACATATAAACATGGGTAGAGGCAAACCAGCACTCTCCCTAAATCTACCAAAAAACAAAAGTACTTAAGTAATAACGAAATTCAAGAACCTATGTTCAACTAAAATGTAAAGGAGCAAAAAAGAATATAATTATAAATCGAGTTATCGTCTGCCAAGTTATTAGGTGTTATCTTTGATGACAAACTTTCTTTCAAAGAACACATAAATAGTCTCATCAGCAAACTATCCTATGCTAACTTTGCATTCCTTAAGATAAGGAATTTTGTTCCAAAACATATTTTTAAAAACCTTCTACTATAGTGCTTGTTTATCCGCACTCTACTCTATTGTCTTTCGGATATGGGTTGTGCAAGTGACATACCTGCTACAACCTCTAATCGTTATGCAAAAAAAAATAATTCGTGTAATATCAGGGCCTCCAAACTACCGGGAACACACAACCCAAATATTCAAAAAATTGTCTTTGCTAAAACTTCACGATATTTACACCCTTACAGTAAGTAGTCATATCTTTAAATTCACAAAAGGAACTGCAAATGATCTTTTGTCAAACATAATTGTACAGAACCAAACGTTAAGAACAAACAATCTCCGTAGCACAAATTCCCTTACCTTAGACAAGCGAATTCACCTTAACGAATTCTCAAGGGCTATTTCATATAAGGGCATAGAATTGATGAATAATCTCCCCAAAAAATGGTTCAGATCCTCACATTGGCTCGGTTCGTAGAAAATATCAAAATTCTTATTATCTAAATTATTAACGAGCGCATTTCTACCCCACGTTAAGTCCTTATCTCTCTCT
>JABUQX010022594.1:20000-22500 GCA_015478945.1 Trachelipus rathkii | reverse complement strand
CTCGCCCACTCCTGTCTAAAGTGAGTTTGAGTGTATAACCTATACAACCATTCCTCCACCCGCTTTACTCCCTTCTGCAACATTTCCGATGCTAAGCGCCTCGCAGGCTTGTCAACCTCTTTGTTTCCTTTGATTCACAGCCCTATATAATTCCTCATTTGTGATTTCACCTCCCCCTTCGTCCCTCCCACTTCATTTCCCATCCCACCTCTTGCATATCTTCTCCCCCGTACCCCTCCCCCTCATCAACTCCTGAGTTCTCAGAAGTATAGTACTCTCCCCCCCCCACCACTCCTCCATCACAATCCCCATCTCCTCCCTTAATCCTCTTCCCCAACCCCTCCTTCTTCTTCTTCCTTTTTTTTATTAACCTCTTTCCAGAACATCTTACTCCCCGATTCAAAATTTTCCGTCCACTTTTCTACACCATTCATTATTTGCCTTTCTCTTCGCCCTCTCCACCGCCCTCTTTGCTTCCACTCTAACGCTGCTCAGAGCCTCCCCTAAGCTCCCCGTGTGGGTGCCCCCGACCTCCCAACGTCATTTCACATAAGCCTCGGCTTGGTGCGTGTGGTCGACCACCTCGCTTCACGCTCCTTCACTCCACCAAGCTCACTCACGCTTTCCTTCTTTCTTGCCAACGCCACCCTTTTTACTCCAATACCCTTCTAGCCTCTTCACATACTGCCTCTCTAAATCTCTTCCACTCCCCCTCCACCTCCCCAATTCCCGTCCCTCTCACGTTTCTCCACTTGTCCTCCATACCTCTCCTAAACTCCCTCTTACATGCTATCTCCTCCAATTTTTCCACCTTTATCACTTCCACTCTCCTCTTTTCTCCTCTTTCCCTCACCATCTCCTCTCCCCCCACCCTTATCCTAGCAATCACCAAATAGTGATCCGATATCCCCCTCCCTGCCCCTCTAAACACATTTACATCTAATAATCTACCTCTATCTTTCCCATTTACACACACATAATCTAGAATCGCCTTCCCCCCCGTTATCTCACTCTTCCATGTATACTTATGATTATCATTTTTTTTTTAAAACCACGTTATTCCTCCCCTATCATTTCTTCCTTTCAACCACACAAACTCTATCTAGATTTTTTCGCTGAACACCTCCGCTACCCCAAAAGGTGTTCCAATTATTTTTCTTCCTACCCTCCCTCCCACTTCCAGCATTCAAAATCTCCCAATATATCTATGAATGTTGCATTTACTCTCGCCAAAAACATCTCCCATACACTTCATTCAATTCTCCCGAAAAAAGACTTTCTTCTCTCCTCCTCGCTCTCGCTCCAGGTGCACTGGTGGCGTATGGCACAAATAGAAGCACCCACATTTCCCCTCCGGAATTTCACTTTACCCACTTAACCCTAAACACAACACACCTTGTCCCACATCTCTTTCCTCATAAACTATTCCCACCCCCCTCCTCGCCCTCACGCGTGCTGCGCACCTGCCTGGGATTACCATAGTAGTCGCTAAGCCGAACCGCGCCTCAACAGGTTTCTGTTATTTCCTACACATCTATCCCTTTTTTCCTCAAAACATCAGTCCCCACTTCCGTCCCTCTTCAAATCTCTCTTTTACCCCCCTCACATCAAACCCCCCAACGCAATTACCACCCTCCCATCTCTCTCTACTTCATATATAAAGTCAATCAATTCAGGCTGTACGCTTTACGGACCCCCCACCTTAGGTGCTTCCCAACACCTAGGGTTACCACCCCGCTCACCAACCATACCAAACAACACCAAAATACAAAAAAAAAAAAAAAAAAAAAAAAAAAAAAAAAAAAAAAAAAAAAAAAAAAAAAAAAAAAAAAAAAAAAAAAAAAAAAAAAAAAAAAAAAAAAAAAAAAAAAAAAAAAAAAAAATTAAACCCACCCCCACACCCCCCCCCCCCCCCCCCCCCACCACAACACCACAAAAAAAAAAAAAAAAAAAATATAAAAAGATACAAAAAATATAAAGGTTAACCCACACTCCAGCAATATTTATTTATTCCTACGTTAAAATAGATAAAAATTTATGACAAACAATTATTATAAAATTTATCGTTCTAAAAAATACAGCTTGACAAATCAAGTCACTTTATTATCACAAACTTAACACTATAAAAATTTTTCAGAAAGTATTCTTATATACATCTATCTATTAAAAGTATTCTAAAAGAAAATCATTAAAATCTATGTTTTTCCTCTTAAAACTAGTAAATTGTGCGCTTTCATCAGTCTTCTAGTAATACTTATAAAATATGGTATAAAAATTCACGTATTAAAATTTATAAAACATTCCATACACATTACTACGTTTATTCCTACGTTAAAATATATACAAATTTATGGCAAACAATTATTATAAAATTTATCGTTCCAAAAAATACAGCTTGACAAATCGAGTCACTTTGTTATCACAAACTTAACACTCCAAAAGTTTTCAAGAAAGTATTCTTATATACATCTATTTATTAAAAGTATTCTAAAAGAAAATC
>JABUQX010022594.1:12500-15000 GCA_015478945.1 Trachelipus rathkii | reverse complement strand
CTCTTCATTTAGTTTCCATGCGAAACTTAATGACCATCTAATTCATTAGATTCTCTTCATTAGTTTCTATTGTAAACTTATGATTAAATCATCTAATTTGGTTAGTTTCCACTTGGAAACTGTATAAACCCCATCTAATTCATAGTTTACTCTTTCATTAGTTTCTATTTTTAAACTTATGATAATCAAATTTTGAATAGTGTCCCATGGAAACTTATGGACCATTCTAATTTGATGTTTCCTGGAAATCTGTATGACCATCTAATTTCATAATTTTTCACTTCATAAGTTTCTTACGGAAAAATTAATGCCTATATTTCATTAGTTTCCTTTCATTAGATTTTCATGAAACTTATACAAATCTAATTTTCAAAGTTCACCTTCAATTAGTTTCCATGGAAACTTATGAATTTGTAATTTGACTAGTTTCCCCTACATTAGTTTCCATGGAAACCAATGAACATTTAATTAGATTAGTTTCCTCTTAATTAGTTTCCATGGGAAAACTTATGACCATTCTAATTGCATTAAGATTTTTTCCCACTGGAAAACTTATGGACTATTAATTTCATTTAGTTTCCTCCTCATTAATTTCTATTGTTAAGCTTGTGACTATCTAATTCGATTAGTTTCCATTTGGAAATCTATGACCATTTAATTCAATTAGTTTTCCTGGAAACTAAGACCATCCAGATTTGATCATTTCCTTGAAACTTATGCCATTCTTAATTTCATTAATTATAACCATCTAATTTCATTAGTTTCCATAGAAACTTATGACAAACTAAATTCATTTGTTCCCTTTCATTAGTTTCTATGGAAACATGAGCATCTAATTTGATAAGTTTCCATGGAAACTTATGACCATCTAGTTTCATTAGTTTCATATGTATAACTTTTATGACCTTCTAATTTTCATTTGGTTTCATCTTCATTAAAATTTCAATGGAACAACTTATTAAACTTTACTTTTGATTAGTATCTAGGAAACTTTATGACCATCTAATTAAATTTAGGTTTTCCCTTCCTTAGTTTCCGTGAAAACTTATGACCATCTAATTTCATTACTTTAATCTTTATTAGTTTCTATGTAAACGTATGACCATCTAATTTGATTAGTTTCCATAAAAACTTATAACCATCTAATTTGATGTTTCCATTTAAACGTATGACCATCTAATTTACTTAGTTTCATTTCCATTAGTGTCCATGGGAAAACTTATGACAATCTAATTTCATTTAGTTTTTCTTGCATTCATTAGATTCATGTAACTTATGACAATCTAATTTCAGTAGTAGTTTATAACCTTTTTTAGTTTCCATGCGGAAAATTATTTATGAATGATCATTTAATTTGACTAGTTTTTCGCTACCATTAATTTCCTATGAAAATTATTAAACATTTTAATTTTGTCAGTTTTCTCTTAATTTATGTATTCCATGGAAAACTTGAACCTCTAATATTCATTTGAATTTATAGGAAAATTTGATGACTAATATTAATTCATTAGTTTCCTCCTTTCATTAGTTGTCGTATGTAAACTATGACCATCTAATTTGATGTTCCATGGAAACCTATGATCAGTTTAATTCAAAATTTCTCATGGAAACTTACAACCATTGCAATTTTGAATTAGTTTCCTTGGAAAACTTATGACCATCTAATTCCAATTAAATTTCCCAGGGAAACTTTTAACCATCTGTCTAATTTCATTAGTTTCCATTAGAAACTATGACAAACTTAAATTCATTAGTTCCTCTTCACATTAGTTCCTGTAAGCCTTATGAGCATCTAATTTTTATTAGTTTTTTCCACAGAAACTTATGACCATCAAGCATTCATTAGTTCTATGTTAACTTATAACCATCTAAATTTCATTGGTTTCATCTTCATTAATTTAAATGGAAAACTTTTATGACCATAGACTGTTGATTAGTACCCATGGAACTTATGGACCATTCTAATTAAAATTAGTTTTCCCTTCATTAGTTTCCACGGAAACTAGATGACCATTAATTTCATCAGTTTCCATGGAAACTTATGATCATAAAATTTTATTAGTTTCCATGGAAACTTATCACCATCTATTTCTTTAATTTCCTCATTCCATTAGTTTTCCATGGAAACTATGACCATTTTAAATTCATTAGTTTCCATGAAACCTTATGGACTTATCTAATTTTATTAGTTTCACCTTCAATAGTTTCTGTGGAAACTTATGACCATTGAATTTCCGAATACTTTCCTCCTTCATTAGTTCCATGTAAAACTTATGTCATTCTAGTTTCATTAGTCTTCTTCCTCAAAGATTTGTTTTTGCTTCGGAAAAAATTTTATGACCATCTAATTTCTCATTAGTTGTCCTTTTCATTAGTTGTCATTTGGAAAACCCTTGTCTTTATTTAAAAAACCCCAAAAAATCTAAATTTTCATTAGTTTCCATTTAAACCACTATGAACAAATTATATTAGTTTTCCTCATCATAGTTTTCATGGAAAC
>JABUQX010022594.1:0-7500 GCA_015478945.1 Trachelipus rathkii | reverse complement strand
CTTTTTTGCAGAATGAGAATTTAATCGTTCGCCTTCATGTTATCTTTGAATATAATTGAATGACCAAATAATCTCTCAGAATCGTAGTCAGGGGGGTAGTAGATTTCTCACCAAAATTCGAGCGAATTATAAGTGATATAAATAACATATATCGTGTAGGGAAATTAGTAATATATAATACTAATATAGGTTATACCCTGCTTAATATACTAGAGACAATCTCAACTTAAGTTATTACATGATATATATATAACTAATATTATGATATTAATAAATATAAATATATATATAATATATAATATCATATATATACGATATATATATTATTAATATTATATAAATAATTAACCATAAAAAATAATTTATATAATTAAAATAAATAATTTAAATATTTAAAAAGATAACTTTTATTTGTTCTTAGAAAAATTAGACAAAAGATGGGTCTTGCAAAACGAAATAATCCATTTATAAAGTCATCATTTTTTTTGTCCATTTAATACATAATTTTGACGTGGTAATTAAAGGCGGAGTTTCATATAGATGACATTAGCTATAGCTATAGTTAATAGGTATAGTAATGATCATTAAGTCTTTAAACATACATGAATAATAAATAACAAAAACAATAAAAAATAACGGATGAAACTTATATGTATTGCAAAAATATAAATCATAATCTTATATATAATAAATATGTATATAGTCGGTTTAAATATATTAGACGATACTATAATGAAAAACGGTTAGAATATAACTAATTACTAATTCTAAAATATATATATTAAAATTATATATGATTACATTAAAATTTAGGATCTTGATTATAATCTATATTTCATAAAAATATATATTAAAATTATTGTCACTAAAAGATATATATATACATTTAAATAGAATAAATAACTACTGAGATAATAAATAGAAAACTGAAATAGGTAAATATATTTATACTAAGGTGGTATACACCGTCAAATATATATCAAAATAAATATTTCAGTTACATAAATATATTATATATAAAATATGATATAAAGCGTATTAACTCTAAATATATATATATATAATCGAGATGTTAAATTAAATATTAGAGAACCTTGAATAGTCTGTTCTTAACATCCAAGTAGTTCTATACAATATATATATATCGCTTAGCATTCCCTATCACATTATTGGTAATACAAGGCTAAATTATATGGCAAAATAAGTTTTATAGTTTAATTAATAATATTAATAATAATATAAATCAACTTGTAATTATAAGAAGTAAATTTATTAATTATATAATACAAATTATAATAATTATGAATAAAAAATAATTTAAATATATATAAATATAATATATAATAATAATAAAATGAATAATCAATTAAAAGTATTAATAAGTAATATATCTTAAAAAGCATAAATATAATATATAATAATAAAATTATATAATAAAAAATACATCTCAACATCACAATTATTACAATTTCAGTAAAAGGTATTTAAAAATAAAATATAATATATTATATATAAACTTTCAATTAACAAGATAATTGGCTTGATCCCCTTAAATTTAATACATAAGAATAATAATTCATTTTTCATTAAATAATTATTAATACTTTATATGGTACTTTTAATACTTTTATGGTAGATACCGTAAGTAATAATATAGTTAGACCATAATCATACATTATAATAAGATAAAGATAAATAAATAAATATACACAAAGGTACAAAATTAATAATTCATTTTTTACTTTATTACCAATAAATATTTATTAATAAAATATATACTTAAAGGAATTTTAACTGGTACATACTAATACAACTCTAATGGAAAAATTATATGAACAAATGGACTGTACTATTATAAATTTTTGGATATATAATAAGGAATAGATGATAATGATTAATAATATTCGATTAATGTTCTTATTAAACCTACATCCAAAAATATACGAGTAGAAATAATTTCTAGAGGTTCATAAGTAAAATAGAGCACCTAAACGAGAATATAATATTATGAATAGATATATATACTTAGTATATTGTATCCTATAAAAAAAAGAAAAAAACAATAAAACACATAGAATAAGACATATACTAACGGATCCTATTAATAACACAATACGATATGAGAACTAATACCATGAGACTACTATAAGTGACAGTATACTTAACGGTAATCTAGGTCCTTGATATATAATATATAGGACACTACACAATAAATATGGTAATATATCTACTCATAGTAATATATATTCCAGGAATAAGTAAACTAGAATAAACGATAATAACTATATAGAATAGGATTTTTAGTTTATATAAGTCCTAGGAAAATATACTATTAGTATATAGATATAATTAATTATATAAATAATATATAGTATAGATATAACTTATATATATATATAGAATTAAATTACTACTAAAGTATAATTTTAATTTATAAGAGTATATAAATTATTAAAGGTAGTATCATATCCTTAATGAGGACATATAGTTATAGTTTGTGATAGTACTAACCTATTATACGACTAATGATATTCACTAGTATTTAATATACTATTATACTACATTATATTACATTATACTTTATCGTAAAATATAGATAATAATTCTATAAGAGAAACAAAATGCATATATAATAGATGAACTAATATATACACACACAACTTATAATATATAATGTAGAATAAAATTATAAGTGGGGATATATAATACTAAGGAACTATCATAATAATTAAGAAGATTATTATATACTTAAACGGTTCGCATATATAATATGTATAATATTAAATATAAATAAAAATATACACCTCGATAAAACATGTATAAATATGTAGAGATATATACTGTATATATATATATAGGTCACTATATAATATAATATATATAAACAAACGAAATTAAGGTACCATATTGACTAGTATAATAGGATCCTATAGATAAATCAAAATATAGACTAGAATTAGGATAATATATTGTTCCCATACATTATGCTATATTTAGCGAATATGCATATAATATCACTTATAACAGATTGACATATTAATATTCTATATAGGATAAATTAAAACTGATAATACACGAGAATGAGTGTGTGAGATTGAGTGAGAGATATATAAATATTAATCAATATAATATATCATAATATAATATATATATATTATAATACAACACGAATAATAATAGTATAAAATACATATTCTACTCTACGGCCTGGGTCAATCATTTACAAAAATCACAGGAGAGGGAAATGTAAACATAGTATAAAAATCAATCAGATATAAACATCATTATCTATTTTTAACATACTAGTGCAGCCTATCAGTTGGTATCTAATTTCTTGCAAGAATAATCGAGAATCTTTAATCTCTAAATAACCTTGTAATATATAATATGAAAAATTATTATCATATATAAAAGCAAATATTAAGATACTGTTGAGATCAAAATAATAATAAAATAAATAAATAATAAAGCGCAAGTATGTAAAAAAAAATTACAAGTCCAAAATCAATAATATATCGATTAAATGTAATATATATAATAATATAGATAAGAATAATAGTGAATTTATATTTATTTGTACCTAAAATAATAATACGATGATGAAATATTAGTATTAATTATTATTATTACGACTATATTATTATTATATGAGTCAAAACTATAATTATATTTAATATCAATAAAATAATCATTGATTAATATATATTATTAATTATTATATATATATCACAATAAATATATATATATTAATATTAAATATGATGATATGATTATTATTATTATTATTTATTACTATACCAAGTTATTGAATGATCATACATTATTATGCACTATAATCATAGTAAATATATTATATTACTCATTATTTATATATGTAATATAAATAGTGATTAAATTAATTATTATAATATTAAGTTATTATATACTAAATTATTAAATTATTAAATATAAATTCACTTATAATTCATTATAATAAAGAATTATCACACTACATTAATTATTATTGTTTTACAAATTTCAACCAAATATAATTGAGAACTGAATTAAAGTATTACTACAGTTTATTCTTTCAACACCTTCTTTGCCACCCTCAAGATAAGAAAATAACGGGAATTAATTCATTAAGCAAAGAGTAAAGCGACTCACATCGTAGAATTCTCTCTTCGATCTTTGCTTAGAAATTCTTAGTTAATCATTTCGATTCAATAATGCTTTGGATAAAGATTCATTTACCCATGTACTCATTTCAATTAAGGCTGTAGAAACCTTTAGCCATTCGTTTGTTTGTTTTTGCGTGTGTTTGTTTGTGTAGTGTGTGTAGATGTAATGTTGTATGTGTAAGTATCCACCATTAACCTTAGGCATCGTATTGTGTTTGTGTGTGCAGAGGGGGGGGGTATATCTTGTGTGAAGAGGTAGGTGTTATAGTGCTAGTTTCTCATTAATAGCTTTGAGTAAAAGTACACACTCTTTAGCGCCGTGTATGTCTAGACACGTGGCTTTTAAATTAGGAATGCGTTTGATTTTTCCCTTCTCTGGTTCCGTTTAAGTCTGGTTTTTACCGATCTCATAATATTATATATATATTATAATATATATATTTAATATATTAATAAATATAATATATAAATAAATTATAGTATATAGTATATATAACTAGATATATATATAATATTAATTATATATATATATAAATAAATATATATTAAATATTACTATATATTATTATATTATATATATATTAATATATATTGCAGTGGCGAGAGTAATTAGGTGGGATCTAAGTGACAGAGTAGGCAACGCCTAGTTGCTTAGTGCAAACAAAGGAAAAAGCTCATTAAAAAACAATGCAGCAAAACATCATCTCTATACAAAAAAATATTTAATATTATATATACTAATATAATATATATATATAATATATATATATATATTATAGTTATTATATAATATATAATATATAATATATATATATATACATTATATATTAAATATATTATATATATTATATTAAAGATATTATAATATAATTAATATATAAGTATATAATATGATATATATATTTTATAATAATCATTAGTATATAATTATATAATAATATAATATCAATATAATATATAAATATAATAATAATAATATAAGTAATGAAGATAATACTATATGTAATGAAGGTTAAACATCTTTATTTTAATACTAAAGATATATATGATAGCTTATGGACTACATCACGATGAATATATACCAGTCACTATCACAATATCATTATATAATAATATATGCACTATCACTGCTATCCTCCATTACACTAAACTATATTACACTACACCAATATAGGATTACACTGCCTAGATATAAGAACAGAAGATCGTCAGATAGAGTGCTATGGCTTTAAAATCGGTCAGCATTTCACTCACCCGATTCCTTTAATAGTAGCGACGAGTGTTAAAATGATCTTACTCACCAGGCTCTATCCCGGAACGTCAAATAAAAAAACTCCTTATTCGCGCGAGGCTGCAATGCATAGTGAATGTCTGACGCAGCGGCAGACATGTCATATTGTTTCCTTTAACACTAATCTCCATTTTTTATAATTGCTATTATTGAGAGAAACATAAAATACTATTTAAATATAAAACAAAGGAAAAAAATAGCGTATGATGTTAACCTAAATAATAATATATGCTAACTGGATCACTCTTATATCCAGATAATTATCATTCGATATTCACATTTAAAAAATAATGACTCAAAACCAGTGAAGAAAACGCGTTAAGTCACGACTGACTTCTCCTGAATAATTTCAGGATTTTGACTTCTAATAATTCCCATGTACTCCTTCTAATATATAAAAAGATGATATTGCGTATAGTGGAGAATATTTGAGTATATAAATAATACTTCAAGAATTTTCTATATTATTGATATAATTGTAAAAATAATCATTTCTGGATTTTGTGTGTTTGTAAATAAGTTTCCCAGGATAATAAAAATGTAAATATTGCGGATATTGGAATCCAATACGATTCCAATTTTTCAATTAAAATACTAATATTTTTTTCGAGAGTGTTGTAAGGCCCCATCGACAAATATCAAATGTTAACCAATATGTGAAACTATTTATTACTACTACAATCAGTCGCTATAAATATTATAAAATAATATATATAATAATATATATATATATATATAATATATATAATTATATATTATTTATATAATTCTAAAATATAAATTATTATAAAAGATTATATTTCTAATTTGAATACAATATTAAAAATTTTATATTCAAAAACAGAAAATCTAATAAGATATTATTAATATATTATATAATATATAATATATTATATGTAATAATAATATATATAAATATATATATTATAATATATTATAATATATATATTATATAATATAAATTATAATAATTAATTATAATTATATTAATATGTATATATTATATAATAATATAATAATATATATATAATATATAATTATATAATATATTAATAATTTATATATATTATATATATATATAAAAATACTATATATATATAATAATATATAAATGTAAAGTAATAAATAATAATATATATTATAACTATAATATATATATATAATGATCAGATCATGTGAAATGTAGAGAAGGAAGAGTAGATAATGAGAGATAGAGAGAGATAGCAGAGAATTTTAGAGAAAGAGATGAAGAGAGAGAGAGTAAGATAGAGAAGAGAATAATTTATATAGATAAGAAAGTATAGATAGATATATAGAAGAGAGAGAGAGAGAGAAAAGATTATGATAGAATAATATATATATATAGGAGATATGTATATTAATATATTATATAAATAGAAATATATAATATATAATAATAATATAATATATAGAATTAAACAAAATTATATTATATTGATAATGAGTAATATATAATATATAATAATAACTATAAATAGATATATATAACGAATAGTATAGTAAGAGTATAGATAAGAAGTAATGAGAGAGAGAAGAGATATACTAGAAGGAGAGAGAAAGATGAGATAGAAGAGAGAGAAGAATGCAGAAGATGAGACAGAGTGAAAAGCTGGGTGAAACCAGAGAACCTCCATATATGATAGCAGCACTCTATACGAAGCACATGAGTATGAGAGTGCAAGAGAGATGCGCATATATATTATATATAATGATGAATACAGAATTTCAATAAAAGACTCTAGAATATCAGCCCAATGATGAAAGTGTTTAATTCCGTCCTGTATGAAGAATAGAAGTAAAAAGGATTCTTATCAATGTAATGCAATGATATGGTGATTAGACGAGTCAGAAATAGCGAGCAGAGTGTAAAACGGAGATCGTGCGCCTAAGTAAGGAGAAAATAAGATGATAAAGAGGCCTTCAGCAGCTGAAGACAACTTGAAGAAAAAAGGCCCCCCCCCTTGGCTCCTTGTGAATTAAGATTTCGAACGTAATCTGAAGCCTATACGGTGAGAAGGACTTGTAAAA
>JABUQX010022593.1:0-30587 GCA_015478945.1 Trachelipus rathkii | reverse complement strand
GGAGAGAATATTTTATCACTCGCGTACCAACGTTGTGTCACCTTTACGACGCCCTCATAGCACACAGGGTGCTGGCATCTGCGCACGGTGTTTGTGTTGATATTGGTTAACTCCAGGCTAAGTTTTCGCTGCGGTGCTTCCTTCTTTCTGCCACCTCCTGTTCTGTGGAATTCTCTGCTCCATCTTCCTGTGTTTCCTGCCCGATGTTATATCTCCCTCTCACTTAAAGCCTAACGTGCTATGCTCAATGCTGCGTAAAGTTTGCACTAGAGGAGTGAACTTTTTGATCGTAACTACACACCCTGCCTTGAATAGGGCTCTGTCCCTGAGTGGTGATGACAACTGTAAAAAAAAAAAAGTTGAAAGCCATTGATCTAATAATAATTGCGGTGTGAGGCAGGGATGTATCATGTCTCCTTGGTTATTCAATTTGTTATATAGATGGGGTTATGAAAGAATTAGAGGTGGGTAGGCAGGGGAAGATGATAGAGAATAGAAGATGATACGGATGATTTGGTTTTGTGTGACGAATCTGAAGAGAGTTTGAGAGGATTGGTAGAAGGGATTTGGCAGGGGGTGTTAACACGGATTTTCGTGTTGAAAGAAAACATAGATAGTAGAGCTAGAGGTTATCTGGTTGTGAAGTGAGTACAGTGCCTCCGGTGTGTAAAGTCAAATTGGAATTGTAGACGCAATTGTGTAATCAAGATTGTCTGAGTTGTTAAATATTTAGGATATATGTTGTTGGATGAAAAGTGGGAACGGATGATGCAGAGTGTAGTAGGAAAGTTGAGAATTGAAGGAAGGTAATTGAAGCAATTAAATCTGGTGGATGTAAAGGGATTAAGTCTTGAGTGCGCTAGGGTCTTACATGAGGGTAAGTTGTCACCTGCATCAATGTATAGTAGTGAAACTATGGTCTGGAATAATAGGAATAGATCTAAAGTTCAATGTGCTTAGATGGACAATCTTAGGGTCATGTTAGGCATTAGTAGAATTGAAAAAATTGAGGAATATGAACTTGCATTAGGGAGTTGTGTGGTGTGAAAAAAAGGAGTGTAAATGAGAAAAATAAATGAAAGTGCCTTGGGATGGTTTGGTCATGTGGAAAGGATGGATGATAGTCGGTTGGTTAAGCGGATGAATAGTAGTGAGTGTGCTGGGAATCGATCGGCAGGGTGACCGAAGATAAAGTGGATTGAGTTAGTAAAGGAATTCCTGGAGGAAAGGAATGTTAGTTTTGCAGAGGCGAGAAGAAGGATGCATAATAGGAGTGAATGGCGCGGTTTTTGGAGAAAGGGTATGGTTGTGGTCCACCTGGATCAAGAGGGGACTGAACCCTACATTGACTATTATTGCCCATAGTGAACTAGTCGTCGCGGTCCGTGAAGCTCTAGGGGTATGATTACTTTCTGACTGCAGCAATACGTTTCTCACTAAAGGTTTTAAAGGGGTGGGCCTATAGGCTGGGGCTTCCGTTTTTTTTTCGAAACAACGACATTTGTGTGTTTACTTGTATCATATTACTTCTACTACTTTACTACTTTTCTGTTCTGGTGCATGCTACGCACCTTACCTCCAGTTTTGGGGAAAGAAGGAGCTTGAAGATTAATATATATATATATATATATATATATAGTATATATATATATATATATATATATATATATATATATAGTATCATATATATAATATATATATAATAGTAAGTATTTAGTATCTAGTATAATAATATTATTATATTATATATATATATATACTACATACTATCATATATATACTAATTATAATATATATATAGTATATATACTATAGTATTATATACTATATATATATATATATATATATATAAAGTATATATATATATATATTTATATATATAGTTATATGACGGTATATATATATAGTGGAAACAACTTAATTTCACTTTAAATTTATTAAATTTTTTATTCTTTTTTTTTGTGATTTTATTTGTTATCTATTTCCTGGGAAATTATAACATTAGCTTAGTCTGTGAAACTGGGGTTGATTTAAATTTAATTTGCTTTATAAATAATACGAAAGTACAATCCACATGGATATACCCGTATAAAAAAACATATAAAAATAAAAGAATAATAATTTTTCATGGTTATGTATATATATATATATACTATATATATATATATTATATATATTATATATATATATATTATATAAATATATATATTATATATATATATTAGATATATGTATATATAGTATAGGAGTATATATATATATATCATCGTAGTACGTGCATCGGAAAAGTGATCATTATTACAGTTATTTTTGTTATCACAGATCTTTTCTTCATGCATTGTGAATAATGTCCGCTTTTCAACGACGTCGCAATTGGCGCACATTACTGCAACGTGCAAATAAAAATTACGATGTTATTAAAAACCGTAGCTATATGATGCCAATAGTCTAACCATCTCTTTAAGTTGCGAGCAGCTTCCTATGCAAATAGTATGCACATCTCATGTTATCCACATATGACAGAAATTTCTTCTTAAACCGAGAAATAATTTTAAATTTAGCAATTTTCATTGGGTAGTGCAGATAACCTAATCTGCTTATGTAAAGCATTTTTTTTACTATTATTAATTTTTTTCCTGATACAAAATATCTCTATAGACTAATGTGTTAATTTAAGGTAGCAGTGAGGATCCGGGTTAAATAACAGTTCACGCGATCTCCGACCTCCCATCATTTTATAATAAGCTTGCTAGCAAACTCGCAATTTTAAATTTTCCATGCTCTCTCTCTCTCTCTCTTCTCGGAGCTCTTCTCTCTCTCCTCTCTCTCTCTCCTCTCTCCTCCTCTCTCTCTCTCTCTTTCAATATTCTCTCTCTCTCCCTCGATCGGAGAGCCGAGTAAATTAACCCGCACATAATATCTCTCTTCTCTCTTCTCTCTCGTCTCTCTCTCTCGTCTCAGCTTTAGAGCTTTATAATATTTTGTGGTAATACATGGGCGATTTTGGTTCCCGTAGATTCTGAATTGAAATATCTTTTATGGAGAGCAATTTAAGCAAAAAAGCCGTTATAGGATGGGTAAACGAATCTATATTTTACGGTTTGTCATACGTGCCGACGGCATTAATACTATAATAATAATTAATAATAATACACTAATAATAATTAATCCCAATAATAATCATAATAGTGTGTAAACTTAAATTATTACATAACTAATAATAATAATAATAACTAATAATAAAAATAATAATAATAATAATAATAATAATAATAATTAAATAATCTATAATATAATTATAATTATAATTAATATTATAATTATAATTTACGAATTATCACTAGTAATTATAATTATAATTTAATAACCTTATAATTATAATTGTAATTATAATTATAATAATAAAAAATATTAACAGTAATAGATAATAATAATAATAATACAATAATATATAATGATATCATTAATGTTAAAAATATCCGAAAAATTAATATATAATAATAATAATAATAATAATAACTAATAATAATTATAAATTAATATATTATTAATATATTTATTATATAATTATAGATTATAATTATATACTAATAATTATAATATAATTCATATATTATAGATTATACTAATAAATAATAATAATAATAATAATAATATGAATAATATAATAATAATAATAATAATAATAATAATAATAATAATATAATAATAAATAGTAATATTAAACTAAATTATAGAATAAATATATAATAATAATAAGCAACCGTCGCTATGCGACGGACTTAAAACGCAAACGTTCCAGCTTACCTGAAAAGCGAGATGCGCTCGTATGGGCGCTTTTGCTCACTTTCGCTCGCTGCGGCTCGCCGGTACATATGTGCGTATAATGATTCATTAATACTATGATATATTAATTATGTATAAGATAGCTGTTTATGAATTTTTTCTCTGCTTTGGCATCCTATACTTTAATAACTCAGTATACTTCTATTTCATATTCGTATACTTCTTCTTATCACTAATCTATATTTATTCCAGCTAGGTATACCTATATCGACACGGGGCTCCGTCCCGAATCCGCCACGGACCCGGTCCCCGGCCCCGGTTCCCGGCCCCGGGTCCGCTCCCGGCCAACCCCGGCCAATCCCCGGCCTATTTTTATGGCGACCCCCGGTCCCCGGCCCCGCGGCCAAAAATCACGGAAAAGCGGGGTTTTCTACCGGGGTTACCTGTAAATATACATCTAAATAATAGAGGGTTAAATCAAGCAAAAAAGAATAAGATATATTTTAATTCCAAGTTACTGCCCTCTCTTGTTAAAAATTAAATTTAAAGAATAAAATAAGAAGAACTGAACAGAATACTTAAATTTTTTTTGGTATTTAAATTATGGTTTCCAAATTAATAAATTGAGGCCAAATCATAACTTTTTCGGAGTTTTCTAATCATAAAAATATTCGAAATTGTTGAAGCATCCAAGGATGATCCGAACAGGAAATCAAAGAATAGATTATTAAATTTTAATGTATTTATTTATTGTTTAAAGTATAGTACATTTCATAATTATATAACATATTTTCCGAAATCTCTTTTCAAATTATTTATTTACATTGCAATTAATATATATAGTTTTTTATAATATTATATATATACTTATATAACATATATATATATGTCAAGTAATATATAATATATATATATATATATATATAGTTATATAAATAATATTATAATATAGTATATATATATATATATAGTATATATATATATACTATATGGATATGAGTGAATATATATATATATATATCGTATATATAAATATATAGAGAGATGTATATACATATGATTATATATATATAGTATATATATATATATAATATAATTATATATATTATATATATTATATATACTATATATTTATTATATATATATATATACTATATATATATATATATGTACTACTAAATATATATATATATAAGTTATATAATATAATTATTATAATATATATAATATATATATAGTTATGTGGCTATACTTATAGAGAGTTATAATATATAATGATATATCTTATATATATATATATAGTATACATATATACTAATATATATATATAGAAATATATATAATATATATTATATTATATGATATATATATATATATATATATAAATATATATATTATAGTATATAATATATAAATATATGAATATATATATTAATATAATATACATATATATATAGTATCGTATATATCATATATATATATATATATATATATATATATATATATATATATAATATATATAGTATTATATAAGTATTATTATATATATATAGCTTATACATAATATAATATAATAGTATATATATATATATAATATAATATATATATACATAAATATATAATAAATATATAATATAATATTACTTTAGACGAGGAAGCCCTTGGATTCTTTATTAGTATTACTGTCACTTTCATTTTACTTAACTAATGTGTGTTGTTTGGTAACATTGTTTACAAGACATCTTTTTTTTTAAATGAAATAAATTCTTAAAAAGGAACTAATTTTCGACCGACACGCCGCGAAGACCCTTTCTCACGGCTAAGGGACTGAGTTTGTTTTCTTGATTCATCAGTTCAAACTATATAACACTATTCACCAAAACTATATCTACATTGGCTATCTAATCATGTCCACAAACACTAAAATTTAACAGCTTGTTCCGTCATCTCTATTTTCTCCGTTGCCCTTTCGTATACTGCTTCTCCCCCTCTTTCTAGCACAAAAACTAAATAATCATCCAATTGGCTTTTCAAATCAACTTTACTATCCTGAGTTTTCGATCACAAAAAGCATTTAATCAAAGGCAGAAAAGAGGTACTATAAGCACCTTTTACCCTCCCCCGAAAAATAGCAAAACCTCCTCCTTTATACCAATTCCTCAATTACCAATTATATTCGTTAAAACAAATATTACTAAAAAAATATTACCTCGCATTCCATCAAATAACATCACCTTAAAAACATTCTCCAACCCCCAAAACGAAAAAGAAAATCTCCCCCAAGGCTGTATATATCACATCCCCTGCAAAACTTGCAATAAAAACATATATAGGTGAAACCATAGATTTTCAAAGAAGAAAAAATCATCATACAGATTGAACCTGCACAACGACAAGCAAAAATTCAGCTTTAACAAGTCATAGGAGTAACACAGGCCACTCTATCATTATCAAAATATAAAGATGATCAGAAATATCAATAACACGAACCATCGCAAAATCATGGGAATCTCTTTAGCATTTCATAATTAGTAACCAACTTCAATAAGCATCCCGGTGAAATTAAGATAGATTTTATACAACAGATGAAATGATCTGACAAACATCAAAATATTTCAACAACAACATGAAGAAAATAGCAGACGACCAACTGAAACACACTTGGACTGATGAAGATCAAGAAAGCAATCCAGTCCCTTAGCCTGAAGAAGGTCTCGCGTGTCGGGACGAAAAATTAGCTTTCCTTTTTAAATTTATTTCATTAAAATAAAAAAGTGTATTAATTAAAACATGTGGTGTGTGTGCTCCAAATAAAAATGACAGGTGTATCAGTTAAATGCTAATTCACTAAAAAAAGAATCCAAGGGCCCTTTTCTCTCTAAAGTAATATATATCACTACGGACAAAGGTAAGTTCTATTAACTATATATAGTGAGTTATAATAGCTATAATATATATGAGTATATATATTATATATATATATATAGTATATAATATAATATAGGTATATATATATATATATATAATATATATATATATATATATATATATATATCATATATTACTATATATATATACTATATATATATATAAATATATTTGAATACAAACATTATTCTTCTAGACAAATCCAATTATTTTCAAAAAATTTGCTTTGCGAAAATATTTATTAATTGAATTAATTTAATGTATTCCTTTTTTAACTAAGTTTAAATTATTAATTAACTTGAATATATATAATTTTTCAAAATTGCTCAGGTTTTAAGATTTCAGTGTTTTTGACTTACACTTTCTATTTAGCAACTTCGGCCCCGGCCCCCGCCTGGCAAAATTTCCCGCCCGTGCGCGCGCTAATTTTTCCAGCACTGTACCTTACGAGCCATTCCAATGTTTTTGGGGCTCAGCACGCCTCCCCTACCAGTTCCCCTTGCTCTCTCTCTCTCTCTCTGCTGCCTTTTCTTTTAGTCTCGTACCGGTAGCATCTTCTCTCTCTCTCTCTCTCCTCTCTCCCTGTCATCTCTCTCTCTCTCCTCATCTCTCTCTCTCTTACTTTATATTATATAGAGATATATAATATAGCTAACTATATATAAGTATATACTATCATATAATAATATATATTGTAGTATGATATATATATATAGTATATATATAGTAATATAGTATAGTAGTATAATATATATATATAACTATATATATATATATATATATATTTATATATAATATATATATATATATATATATATATATATATTATATATATATACTATATATATATATATATATAAATATATATATATACTATATAATATATATATATATATACTTATATAGTATAGATAGAATATTATATAATATATATATATATATATATATACTAATATAAATATATATAATATAATATTATATATATATGTATATATATATATAATAATATATATATATATATATATATATAGTATATAATATAATATAATATATATATATATATAGTATACTTATATATATATATACAAAAAATTAAAATAAATTAATAAATTAAACATAAAACAATAAAAATGCATTAATAGTAAAATTAAGAAATAAAATAAAATAAAAATAAATAAAATAATAAAATGAAATAAAAATACATAAAAATTAAAATTAAGAAATAAAATAAAATAAAATATGAGTGAGCGTTGCCGTGTAACAACTTACTCGCGCCGAAAGTAAGTTGTAGTTGTTAAATGTTTTTATAATTAAATAATAGTAATATAATAATAAAAGCTTAAAGTTTATTATATAATATTCTAAATTTTTGGTTTTTGGTGAAGCTCAAAATTAATTAGTGATATGTTTATTGTATATGTAAAGTGAAACCATAAGTTCGAAAACTTATGGGACAGAAATTTTTTAGTTAATTTTATTCCATCGTTTGAGTTTATGATATAATATATATAATATATATATATAATATATATAATATATTATATACTATATATATATAATACATATATATATAATATATATAAAATATATGATATATATCCTCACTATATATATATATAATCTTTAATATATATATTTATATATATATATACTAATATATAATATATATATATTAATAGATAATATATAAATATATATATATATATATATATATAATATATATTAATATTTCTTGAGGATATTTAATATTTTTCTTCAGACTAATTTAGTATAAATTCCTTTAGTCTATTATTAAGAGAATATATAGTATACCGAGAGTGAGAGTTATATTATATACTATATATATATGTATATATATGAATATATATATATATATATATATATATATATATTGTATAGCAGTATATAGTATATATAATACCTCATATAGATATAGTAATATACTATATTATAATATACTATAAAATATTTGAAATCGTAGGGCATAACTATTATACTATAATATATATTTATATATATATATATATATATATATATATACTATATAGTAGTATATAATTAGCTATAAGAGTGATAATAAACTAGTGATTACTATAGTATCGTATAGTATATTATATCTAGATAGAGGGTGATAAGGAGAATATAACGAATACGAGGCGGTTAGTAACGTACCCTGATATATAATATTATATATAGTATATATATAGCTATATGACATTTGGGTGATGCATTAAGGAAGAAGTGAGTATATATATATTATAGTTGTTAAGATAAAGTGTAGAGCTATAGAGCGAGAGCGAGAGGTATATAAAGAGTAGTATATAGTAATATATGTATGAGTATAATATAATACTACTATATATATATATATTATAATATATATATATATAATATATTTATGTATAACTATAATTAACGTACTATATATAGTATTAACAGAAACTAGAAATCATTAAACACAGAAATAGTGTTTTTAAAAGTTTATTTAAGAATTTAATGATAGCAGAGAAATAGCAAAGAGTGAATTTTTTAACCCTCACAAATATTATTACTTTATGGTCATTTTCTACTAGTATTATATTTGGCGAGCATGATGGATTAACGATATGTGCGGTTTAAAAATTTATTAAAGGACTCACATCTTGCCTAAAATTAATGTAGAAGGTATAGTTGTTTTTTTAAATTGAAAAATAGTAGTCTATTAAGTCATACATACAATTAATTTTAAATATGCAATTTTTGTCCCTTGCATTTGCAACCTTTTATTTTGCCCAGAAAAAATCGATATAGTCGGATATAAATATCGGACATAGATATTAAAAAATATTAGTATATCAGTTACATATAAATATTATACGATTATAAATACGATAATATAGATTTTATCGTAGCATTTTTTGAAAAAAAAAAATAACCAAATAAAAAGACATAGTATATATATATACTATTATATATATACTATATATTAATATATATTATATAGTAATACTATGATATATAGAGATAGTTTATAATCTACGATATATGATGTAAAGTAAAATCATTATATATATATTATATAGTAGTATCTATGAAGAATCGTACCTCGATTCCGGAAGTGACGTCACAGGCGAGGCAGCTGGTTCAGGTGGCTCGTCTTATCAAGCCAGCTGATAAGGAGGCACGTCTTAGTATGTGATAAGGTATAGGGAAAACGCCTGCCTATGGTTTATGATGAAGCTCGCTTCACTTCTAACCATGGTTTAAGTATGGTTTAAGTGCCCCCTTTTCTACACCACTTTTGTTAACTTTTTGACGCTAGAGGGTCAAACAAAGTTTTGGATTAGTATGTATTCGATGATGGTGAATCGATTCTCATGTTTTAAAAATGGAATCGGAGCACTTCTATCATGGTTTAGTACCCCTACCCCCCTTTCTATAGCAACTTTTTTACTCTTGCCACTACGGGGTCTCTGAAACAAAGTGGTCGAAATACATAGGTTTAATGAAATGGGTGCCGAGTCAAACACCTTTGCGTTTGAGCTGGAAGGATGAACCGTAGCGGGTTTTAGAACGCATCAAACATGCGTTTTTGTTTGTGGCCGGCTTAACCCTTTATCCAAAAATATATAATGACCCCCCGAAAAAAAAACCCCCCGGGGGGGTTTTTTTTTGGGGGGTTTCCCCCACCCCCAAAACCAGGGGGGTGTTTCAAACGTCCCCAAAAATGATATTCCTCCCGTGGTTACTGTTCCAGAAACCTCATAGTCCCCATGCCTCAGCGTGGGGGTCATTTATTTGGTAATTTTTCGACATGCAAATGAATCCCAAAAGTCCATACACCCCTAGCAACGGAGTGTAGAGAGCGTCGTATCCTCTTTCAAAACTGTTGCAATGCCTTTCTTTAAATGGGTAAAACATACTTGTAACCCATGTTTTATGGCATTAAACGCTTCACCCACTGTGAAAAATGGGGGACTGGCCCCCAATAATCCCTAAAAAATGGACATTCAGAACGGCTTGAAATTTGGTAGAGCATTAGAAGAGAATGAATGAAGATAGTGGCGCGATGTTTTAAATTTAATAGCGAAGCATATGGGCAAGAGCCGCGAGAGCTATTGAGGAGCCAGATTGGAAAAACACTAAGAAATATACCCTAGCAACGGGTGGGTTAAGAATTAACATCGTTTTCCACATTCAAACTTTTGCATAATTTCTTTATAAGGGTAAAACAACATAGTCATAGACGATGTAATCTGGTGCCTACGCCCATATGGGGAAGAAGGGTGCTGGCCCCAAATACCTTAAAACTGGACATAGAAGGCTGAACTTTGGTGAGCGGTGAAGAGAATGAATGAATAGAAATACAAGATGTTTAAACTTTATTGGCGACAGTATATATGCCGGAGCCGGAGCCTGAAATTGCGGAGCCAGACTGGAAAAACCCTAAGGAATAGAACTTAAAAAGGTTGATTTTGGAGAGTGGTTTAGAAGAAGAATGAATGAATTACGAGTACTGAGAATAAAGTTAACGTACCGGCTCAAATGAAGTCGGTGCTGTGCTGTGGCTGTGACTTTGCAGTGCAGCATTAACAAAAACTAGTACTTAACAATGCCTAATACATTAAGACAAATAAAGTGTATTTTTACCTATGTTTTTGCACATGGGCGTAGAACTAATATTTGAGGGTTTCAATAACCCTGGAATAGTTTGAAGGTCCCCATGAAGGGGGTCACATTGAAAAAAGAATAAATATCCCAGAAGACAAAGGAAGATGGATGAAGGAACTGAAAAAGAAGAAGGAGGAAAAAGAAGAAGTCCCTAGTACTGACGGATCAAATGAGTTAATTGTAAGTGTTGGTGCTCAACACGGTGTGTAGCCAGGTGCGGTGCGAGATAGTAACACATTTACTTACAATACACACTGATATTTAGTTTTGTTTTAATATTTTTTTCAGTGACGTAGAGCAATGAATATGAATAACAGTTTCAATACTCGCAAATGAGTCTGAGAACCCCTTAAGGGGTTCCAGCTGAAAAAAGAAGAAAAGGAACAAGGAATGTCATACCCAGATAACAGACTGAAGAGGGGAATCAAAAGAAGGAAAAAAGAAGAATTTAGTCCTCATACTGAAAGAGTTAAGCTGACGTCAACTGTTTGCAACCGGTGCTAAGCCGAAGGCTGAGCTGGTGGCTAGAGTTGGAGAACAGCAAGCAAAACACAGACTGCATATCGATGGAAGTTGGATTAACAAGAAAGAAAAGAAAAAAAAATTCTCGTGTGTCGGTGTAAAAGGAATCACGACACGAACCGGTACCGATCCGGTGCGTTCAGCTGATGGTGTGGAACTAGGTTAAGTAAAAGTAAGTTTTAGTAAGCGACATAAGTTGCTCGTCTTTATAATGGGTTTATCGGATACGTCGACAATAAATAACAGCAGTCTCAGAACTCTCAAAGGTAACACGAGACCGCCCAACACATTATTTTATTTTGTTTTAATCCTTTTTTATTTTTAATTTTTTTAGAAAAAATATTTTTAATTTAAATAAAGTTTCTTGAAAAAGCATTTCATTTAAAAGAAAAACTGCTCCATTATAAAGTTTTTTGAAAAAAAAACATTTTGGTTTTGAAAAGATCATTTTGTTTTTTTTGGAAAAAACACTTTTGTTTTTGCTGAAAACACAAATGTTTCTACTAAAAGTTGTAAATTTTTTAATAAAGACATGTTTTATATCGACCCTAAAGCAATAAAGCAGTAAAGCAGTAGTGCAAACAGGGGACCAATCCTCCCCATGCAGGCTAATGCTGTAATTGTTTTACATAGCTTTCACATCAATATATATATAGTATACGTATATAGTAAATAATAGTATATATATATATACTATAATATATTATATATACTATATATATATGATATATATATAATATATAATATAGCTACAGTATATATATATACTATATATATATTATATATTTATAATATATATATCATATATATATATAATATCTATATATAATATTATAGTATATTATATATATATATATATACTATTATATATATATATATATATATATTTGGACATGTTTTTTGCTCAGACACGTCGTAATAATTAGTTCTTTGTATAAACCACAAAATAAAAATAAGTTCTATGTATGAATTTAACATAAAATGTATTACAGTTTTTTTTAAGTTTTTTATTAGTTTTCAAATCTTTTTAATTAAAAAATATGCAATTAATCCTTAATCATTAGATTAAACTCTTATCAACCACATATACCTCCCCTCCAATATCAATGACGATCCATTGATTCAGGCAACTAAAGTCATCGATTTGGTGATTAAAGTCCTAATTAAAACTTTAATATTATTTGTACTGAACTTAACAAAAAATGTTTCAGTTTTAAAAAATATCATCTTTAAAGTGATTAAAATCAATATTTAAGTACCAATGAACACAAACCATTACACGGAAAACAAGGTCTTTTTTATTGCACGATCACAACATAAATTTTATTAAAACTCTTCTATTCTTTAATATTTACAAATAAAAAATAACTATTCTACACACCGCTCAACATATGGAAAATAATAACAGCTAGCAATTCATTCACTGTTATAATACCCGGTCAAATCTAACTAACATCACCTTATACGATACTTACCTATACATACCTTTATATAATATTATATATACTATATATATATATATATATAATTATAAAATAGAAGTAGTGTGCACATATTAATATATATACATATATATATATATATATATAATATATATATATATACTATATAGTATTTTATATATTATTTATTTTGATTATATTATATATATAATATAATATATATTATATATATACTTATATATATATAATATATATATATTATAATATTTATAATTATAATAATATAGTATATTATATTATATAATATAAAATAGTTAATAATCCTGGGGCCTTTCCTTTAAAAACCCTGGAATTAATCGAACCCCCACACCCCGCCCACAGGTTTATTATTATCTATTATTACTTATTATTTTATTAATTATTATTATTATATATTATTATTATTATTATTATTATTATTATTATTATTATTAATTATTATTATTTTATTATTATAGTTATTATATATTAGTTATTAATCATCAACCTTTATTATTATATATTTTATTTATTTATTATTATCTATTATTATTATTATTATTATTAAATGTAATTATTATTAATTATTAGTTATTATTATTAATATAGTAACACCTATAAGGGTGCGTTTTAACCCTTTAGCACTAAAGTATTCATATATATTATTTATATATATATATATATATATAGCTTATATATAATATATATATATATATAATATTATATTATTATATATATATATATTATATAATTATATATATATAATTATTTATATATAATATATATATTATATTTATATATATATTATATATATTATATATATATAATATATATATATATATATTATATATATATATACATAAGTATATAATATATATATTATATTTATATTATATAATATATATTATATATATATATATATATATATATATATATGTTAATTTATATATTATATATTATATATATATATTAATATATATATATATATATATATATATATATATATATATATATATATATATATATATTATATAGAATATATATATTATATAATAATATATATATTTATATATAGTATTATGATAGATATATAATTATATATAATTATATATAAATTATATATTATATATATATATTATATATACTATATAATATTATATTATATATTATATATATATATATATATATATATAAATATATTTTGATAGTTTAACCCTGGGGCAACCAATTTTTATTTAAAACCATAATAAATTTAAATGGGTTCCCCAAATTAAAGCACGTACAATAATATAATATAAAATACATAATAAAATTTTAATTGAAATTTATACGCCTAGGCCTCTTCAGATGATATTACAAAATTTTATTAGCCAACTAATTAAAAATAAATAAAAAATAAATAAAACTGTGGAATGTAATGTTACATCTTATATCTCTTACATCGGCGAGGTAACCGTGAAGAAAGAAGTATCGCATCTGAGATTGAATCCCTAATTACTTCACCAGGGAATCTATTTAATTTTTGTATTATAATATATAAAGATCAACTATTTTCCTTTTTTGGTGGATATGTTCAATCGTATTTTAAGAGATGATGCAGTAATAAAGTGTTAATCTATGTCCCTGATGATGCTATGGGACTGTTTAAGGGCTGAGATTCTGTTCTTAGTAAATCGATGCCTGTTTTTTTTAGGTCTTCAGGACAGGTCGATGGTCTCACCGATATGACTGCGGGACAATCAAGCCAGGGATTTTAAAATGCAATTGAGTTGCTGGTTTTATTAACTTTTAGGGGTTATAAAATTGTAAGAGGGGATTGTGTTTTTTAACAAATGAATATTTTTAGGTAAAATTGTGTGTGTGTTTGATCATTAAGGTAATTTGGAGGATGGGAAGATATAGAAGGGTATGCTTTCAGCTGCTAGGGGGGTATGACTATTATAATATTTTTTTTCTTTGCTTTGTTTAGGGGAAAGTTTTTAAACATGTGGATATTTTAATTTAGTAAAAGAGGAGAAAAGAATTGTGTCTAGATAATAAGTTAGAGGAGAACAAATACGATGACCGCCTCTAAATATAGTGATATGTACTTATTTGGTGTTGTTGTGTTGAAAAAACCAATGAATGATGTAGAAGGAAGTTGTTTCTATAAACTGAATTGAGAATGAGAAGTTTTCCATGAAAACAAGAGAATCTAAAAGGGTAGAGGAATTGTTGGTGGGGAGTTATGTTGTAAAGAGATGGAGTTGTGTATAACTGTTGATGTGTCAGTAAAAATCATTAATAGTTAGTATGTTTTAAGGCATGGAAACAAAATATGTGTCCTACATAGCGAGCCAGTGGACTCAGAACAGAGGATGGGGAGGCTGTAGTAGAATCAATTAGTTTCTATAAAGATATTGCCTTAAAGTGGGGGAAAGGGGGGAACCCCATAGCTAGTCCATATGTCTGTTTGAAAAATAGGTTGTTAAATGAGAAAAAAGAGGTAGATGCGAGAGTAGAGAAGTATGAGTTCTTTGAGAATAGGGAAAGAAGAATTGTAGAGTAAGGGTTGTTCCTTTGTAGGGTATATTTTTCTAGAAGATTTCATTGACAGGAAGCAGGAGAGACCAGACGGTACAAGACAGACACAACGGGAGAAACTGGAATGTGTGTATGGGGATGGAGTTTATGCGAACGTGTATAAATCATAAGTTGTTAGCTTTAATGAGAGGTAAATATTTTTTACAATTAAAGGCTTTACACTGAGAAAGAAAATGACGTATTTAAGAAATCAATTTGTGTTACCTAGGACTACAAGAAATACCCTTACCGTCCACATCATACTCTAATCTAGTGTTGATCACTTATAACTTTTCTTCTTTTAATTCCTTCGTCAGACTGAAACCTGTTGAGATTGGGAAACAAGTTTTCACTCTCATTTACAGTTACACGTTAATGATTCATACAATATCGATAAATCAATCCCCCATCATCTATCAATTTCTAAGTTGTTGACGTTGGCTGTTCTTATTAACGGAGTTTTCTGTTCCTGGTTCACTTTCAAAGATTAATCCTTTTGAAAATCTACCTGCATCTTCACTAATTTTCCTATCTCAGGAACTCATAGCTACCTACTCTCGATCACAGTGATTTATTTTCTCATTAACAACCTATGTTATTCGAAACAGACAATATGGGAACTAGCTATGGGTTTCCCCTTTCCCCATTTAAGCAATATCTTGAACTGGAACATTGATTCTTCAGATCCTCTGCGCCATCCTCTGTTGTTCGAGGAGCATCACCAGTGCCTTCCGCTATGTGAACACATATTGTTCCATTCTAACTACTAACATTAATGATATTTTGTACGGAACACATAAAGTGTACCACTGAGTCCGATCATCTTTTACACATAACTCCCACACAAGTTGCTCTCTAGACGTCGCTCTGTGATGAGATTCTCTTGTTTTCTTGGAAAATGCTTGCTCATCGGTCTGATTTTCAAGTTCTAATAGAGGAAAACCTATTCTTCTCACTTCTACAGATTCAATATACAGATGTAGTTTTTCTTTCACACACAACAAACCAAAATTAGCTACACTTACTTCACTATACTAAGCGACGTATTTGTTCTCAACGTGCGCGAGTAACATTATTCGTGAGTCTGGAATAACAAGTTCTTCCTTTGTCGAGTCTTCTTTTTTGGTACTAAATTTGAAATATCCTCACATGTTATCAAGTACGTACATTACAACAGCAAAGGAAAAGAAATATTATAATAGGTAACGCCTAGCACGACTGGAGAACATACCTGTCTCAATATCTTGCCATTCCTTACAAAATTACCCTATATATAACACATTACCTAAAAATATTCAATTGTAAAAATAAAACGAATCCCCTTATACGAATTTAACCCCTAAAAGGTAGTAACGCAGCAGGACTCAATCATTTATAACCCCTTGCCTTGGGATTGGTCCCCGCATGGTAAGAGCGGGTGAAATGACCTTCCGAGGAAGACTAAACACAACACAGTTCATGATTTACTAAGAAATAACAGAATCAGCCTTGAACAGCCATAGAAGAGCAGAGGGACATAGAATTGGCACTTCATTGCATCATCTCTTAAAATACATTAATCATCTAAAAAAGGAAAAAAGTTGAATCTTATATAATTATAATCAATAATTTATATAGATTCACGTGAAGTTAAATTAGATTCAACTCAGATGTCGATACTTCTTTCTTCACGTTACCCCGATGTAAAGGATAAAGAAACCAACATTCACAAGTTTTATTTTATTTTTATTTATTGTAAAGTTGCTTATAATTATTGGTAATTCTGAAGAGCTAGGCCGTTATTTTTCCTAGGCAATATATGTATTTTATATTATATATTGTATTATATTTATTTGGAACAATTAAAATTTATTATTTTAAATAAAATTGGTTTTTTATGTGCCAGTTGGTTCTATAATGATTGAATTGCGGTACCTAAAGCATTAATTTGACTGTTTATTATAATATATAGAAGGTAATAAATAATAAATAGAATAAAGAGTTATATAGTATTAATTATGAATACTATTTATATATATGGTGTGTGGTAAGTAATATAATAAGTAATAGATATATAATATATATATATTAATAATATATAAAATGATAATAATTATTTAATTATTATAGAATATTATTAATATATGAGAGATAGTAGGTATAGAAGGTAGATATAATTAAGAGGAGATATGTAATAATAGATATATAGTATATAGTAGATAGTATAACTATAATTATTATAGTTAATAAGATATAGATATATATATATAAATGATTATTGTTGGGTTCTATAGATTGAGAAATATATATATATATAATATTATAATATAATATAAGATAATATAATATAAGTAATGATAATAAGTATAGTATTATATATATATAAATATATATAATATTTTTGTTGTTTTTTTCGTTCGTTTACCAATTTCACTGTTTATTTTAATCCCCAATCTATACTACTTTTTATCAATCCTGACCCTGTCTTCATAAGATTTAGCTGTAACTATTTCTTTTTTTAATATTATATTATTATGTTATATTTTTTTAAATACCTGTAAATTAATGTATTACTAGATAGAAATATATAGTCATTATTTAAATTATTTTTTATATTATTTTATATAATTATTAATTATCATTTTCACTGCTATTGTGTTCTATTTTAAATGATCTAAAAGTGGAAATATTTTTAAAATATTAATGAAATTATATTATTATTTGATTATTTTTATAAATTTATATTTTTAATTATTTTATTAAATTAAATATATTATATAATTATATTATTATATTATTTATTATTTATTAATATTAAATTATTAAGTAATATTTTTTTTTGATATTTTATATTTTATATTTTGTTATTATTAATTTATTGTATGTATTTATGATTTTATATTTTGTTGTATAAATAAATATTATTATTATTATTATTATTATTATTATTATTATTATTATTATTATTATTATTATTATTATTATTATTATTATTATTATTATTATTATTATTATTATTTTTAATAATGACTATTGATTTTATTGATTAGTTATTGCATTCGATTATTATTATTATTCGCACAAAAACTTCATACATTATAATAAGCAATAGAAATGTAAAGAGTATTTATACAATTATATTAACTCGGACTAATAGTAAAAAAATACTTGGTGGTGGTATTTGACGAAACATTAACTTTTTAAAGCACATATAAACTCATTAGAAAACAAAATTGCAAAAATTTATTATTTACGGATAAAATAAACAAAATACATCCCATTACACATACTACTGAAGATATAACTTGCACATATGAACCCTCACTTAATTTACTGCCTTCCAGTGTATGGAACAGCTTGTAAAACAAACACCTATCCAATTGTAACAATGCAAAAGCCTATTGAACGTCTACTTAGTGGAATCAGAGATTTTTATAGTCATGCTTCACCTCTGTTTAAAAATCTTAACATATATTGCAATCTGAAGATCTCCTAAATATCTCCCTCCTAAAAGAAATACACAAAGTAATTCATAACAATACCTGTGAGATTCTAAGATCAAATCCACCAAACAATCGAACTAAAGGAAGATCTAACCTTTAAAATAAAACCCATTTAAAAACTGCTATCTAAAGGCTTACTAAGTTACTTCAAGCAGTCAGTTAGACCTCTGCTGTACTATACAATAATTTGAAAGATGGTTATTTATTATAATTATTATTATTATTACTATTATTATTATTATTATTATTATTATTTTATTATTATTATTTTTATATTATTATTATTATTATTATTACTTATTATTATTATTATTATTTATTATTACTTATTATCTATTAAATTATAATAACTATCTACATTTTTTATGTTAGCTCATTTATGTATTTACTTATTTCTTATTTCTATCTTTATTATTTCATTATTCATTATTATTATTATTATTATTATTATTATTATTATTATTATTATTATTATTATTATTATTATTATTATTATTTATTATTATTATTATTATTATTATTATTATTATTATTATTATTATTATTATTATTATTAATTTTTATTTATTATTATTATTTTATTATTATTTTATTATTATTATTATTATTAATTAATTATTATTATATTATTATTATTATTATTAATATTATTATTTTATTATTATTATTATTATTATTATTATTTTATTATTATATTATTTTATTATTACTATTATTATTATTATTACAAGTTTTAGATTTTACTTCCAATTCCTATGTTTGAAATTTAAATTATTATTATTATTAAAATTTAAATTATTATTATAAGTTTTAGTTTTTACTTCCAATTCCTATGTTTTAAATTTAAAATGGGAGCCATTCCTGATTGAGTACTCAGCAATTATGGGATGGGAAAACCGGGTGCTTTAAAAAACATCTTGAATGCGTTCTTTCCTTGGCGGACGTGATGGCCTAAGTGATATTAGAGCATCCGGTTATTGTAACTCAACTCTGCGACGTGAAGTCCTATGTTCGAATCCCGCTGATGGAGAGTAAAATCTCCTGTGACTCATTCATTTAAAATGTTTTTCTATAAACTGAAAATAGCTGAGGCTTATTACATAAAACAATCTAAACCAGACATTAACATAAAGTTCAACGTATTGTCCCTTAAGTTTAATAAATAATATGAAATACTAAAATCGTAAAACTTATAGTACTCTTGTTGACTGGGAATTAACAATGCCTGATATAGTGCCTTCAAAAGTTTTGACCTCGAAATTCTGCAAATGTCCAAAGAGTTGACCGACAAAACGAGGGTCCAGGATCTAAATAATATAAATATGCCTTCATACTTTCTTTGTAAATTATTCTCTAGATTTAATATTAATGGCAAATTTAATGAATATCAGAAGAAAATATTTATGGAATTGGAAGTTCTAACAAATCTTATACGAAAAACAAAAGCTGATGTAGATTTTCTAAATATACTATTATCTTATTATTATTATTATTATCGATGCTACATTATTATCATTATTATTATTAATAATAATAATATTATTAATTATTATTATTATTATTATTATTATTATTATTATTATTATTATTATTATTATTATTATTATTATTATTATTATTATTATTATTATTATTATAAATATATTATTACCAAACCAAAATTATGAAATTCGAAAAATGAATGTTTATTGAAAAGTTGGCAGACGTTTTGGCAGAATCTTCCGCGAAACTGCGCTGCTTCTCGGGTGATTGGTCCGCCTTTTTGGCAGAATTAACACTAATAAACTGCTTTGTTTCTCGGGAGCGTAATGCGTCACGCCACCAATAATCTCTTTTAAAGCTACCGATAACTGCTTTAAATCTCTCACGATATGGGTTTTCCCGGCCGTCCACAAATAAATGTTTGCCACTGAGCCAGATTCATATATAAATTCGTATGTTATAGAGTGATGATGAATAGGAGTATATATTATAGGCCGCCGTCATTATATACAGTGAGTAACTATATATAATAGGAAATAGTTGCTCGGGTCTAGCAGTAATAATTATGAGCTATATAATAGTTTATTATTATAATATATATATATATAATATAAATATTATAGGATATAAATATATATATATATAATATATATAGTATATATATATCGTTTAATACATTACGCTGATGAGGAAATCATTCTACAATCTCTCGTAAGAAGCTAAAATAAGCAAAAGAGTTTGAGAGGGAAAATGATCGGAGTAACACTGATTAAAATAATGGAAAACAAGATTGTGAGATTGGGAAGAAGAAGATTGGAAATGGTTTTATTCTTTGTATTATTATGACAAATGAGCTTATGTAAGTGAGAATAGTGTGTGAAATATTTATGCTTCCTTCTTATGAGAATATTATAAACTTTTATATATTGGATTATATATTATTTTATGTAGTTTATTGTCTAAAATTACATCGTGTGATATTTATTTCTATTACATTCAACAAAAATATTGAGGTTAAAAGTTCGTAATAGCATAGGTATTTTTTAAAGTTTGCTCCTCATATAGACATTACCTTATGAAGGAGGAGAACATTGTAGGATGTTATAAGATCCGCATGCGAGATCAAAAGAGACATTACCTTATGAAGGAGGAGAACATTGTAGGATATTATAAGATCTGCTTTAGAGATCAAGAAAGACGCTTTATGAAGGAATAAGAGAACATTGTAGGATGTTATAAGATGCGAGATCAAAAAAGCATCTACCGTTGTACTATTATTATCGTATATATAATAACACATGGACAGGTATAAATAATGATTTAACGCATTTAGTCAATGAATAGCATTATTTTCAATGATATGTAGAGAGGCTGTTATTATATTTTTTTTTCTGTGAAAATTGGATGACGTTCAAACACTTTAATTTAATCGTTTTGAAAAAAAATATATTTCCTTAAGGGGTTTTAAAATTTTTCTATTCTAATTCACACGTAAAATTATACTCGTATATAAACAAAAAGCGGCAATATTTGCTTTGTGATGCTTCATTTTTTTCCCAACATTAATTAGTAACAACAACAACAAAAAGAAGTAGACGAACAAATGTAATATGTAGATATCATAGATGATATGGGGTGGGGTAGCATTCAAATATTGACATACGTTCAGGGGATTATCCGAACGTAACTAATAGCTTCGTGATATCACAATATCGATATATTTTGTTTAAATGTGGTATCATACCTGCCTGCGTGTAATATGTTGACGTATAAATATATTGTAACATTTCATTTTACATGTAGTAAATGAAAAGAACCTCGGGGTGGGGGGGGGGGGGGGGGGTGGTACGTTTTCGCATCCTGCGCGTAATATTATACCTCTACACGAATAATAAGATTAATATATATAATATTATTAATATATATATATAATATATTATATATATTATATATATATATATATTAGTATATATATATGGATCTTAGGTAGAGTTTGGAATGCGTTCGATATATCGTTTAAATTTGTGAAAACAAAAAATATCGATACATGAGGAAATAAAAGGAAATAATTTCCTTCATTTATATTTACTGAAAATAAATAATGCGACAAAAGAAGAATAAATTTGAAAAAAATTTAAGATTCCATCACACACACCACACACACACACACCACACAGCACAACCACACACACACACACACATTACACACACACAATATATAATATATTATATATAATATATATATATTATATTATATAATTATATATAATATATATATATATATATATATATAATAATATAATTATATATTATATATATATATATATATATATATATAATATATATATATATAATATATTACTTTATCTGTCGATTTTTTTATTGATTCACGGTATAATGGATAAAATTGAACCCCTAAAGACTTCCAATATTTTTATATGAACTCCAACAATCACTTACTATTATACTCCTTATACTTTCAGGTTTTTAATTTTATCTTTTAATGCAAGCAAATACTAATTCATCACCGCATCGAGAAATAGCATTACATACAATACATACCTGAAAAAGAATATCATAAAATTATAAATACTTAACTTAACTTAACTTAACATTAACTTAAGCAACTTACTAACTTACATCTCAACATAACTGCACACCATCTAACTTCCAACTTAACAACTAAAAAGTCAAAAATAACCTAACATAATCTAACGGAAACAATTGGCAAAAATAAGTGTAACATAACCCCTACTACCATCAAAGTATACAGATAACACATACCAAACACAAAACCACACCTCAAAAACATAACTCCCACCTACAGCTAACCCAAGAAAACCACAACCGATAAAAAACTCAATTACTCTCTCTATCCTCTCTCTCTCCTCTCTCTCTCTCTCTCTCTCTCTCTCTCTCTCTCTCTCTCTCTCCTCTCTCTCTCTCTCCTCTCGTCTCTCTCTACATATATATAATTAACATATATATATATATATTATATATATATATATTACTATACTACTCTACATCTACGACCAATAATAAGATAATATAATCACACTACGCATTATAAATATTATATTATATATATATATAAATAAGTATAGTATATATATATATATATATTATATATTATACTTATATATATATATAATATATGATATAATATATATATATATATAATATATATATATATAATATGATATATTATATATATATAGTATTATATAGTATATATATAATTATATAGTATATAGTATATATATAATATATATAGTAGTACATCACTCAAATAAAATAAAATAACTCCACTCACTACTACTTAACAACATAATCAGCACACCTCCTCCACTCACTCTCTATATATACTATAAACTATAATCATACTACAAAACTATACTCCACAACTAGCAGATATATAATATAAATTATATAACTTCTTCGAACCACAAAAGTAATTACCCTACAAAAAGTTATCTCGAAGCTATCACCAATATTCTCTCCCAAAAATATTCAATATCACAATTCCAAACTTTACCTAGACCCATACTACTATATTTTTTATAACCATAATATAATATATCATACTACCCTAGCATTCAGTCTAATACTACACCACCGAAGAACAATAACCCATATATACCTAATAACATGTACATCACTATAAACGTATACACTATATACACACACTAAATATGATAAATACATGATAATATCTACTGACCAAGCATATACTACTATATATATATATTTTTTTTATTTTTCATTTACAGACAAAATAAACTACCATCACTACGGGACGCAGCGAGCCACTACTCAAGGACAGAACCGAGGTATCTACTCACATTTAACTCCGACAGGACTGAGCTAAGCCAAGGAGAGAACAGCTCACATTCTCCCACCTGACCAGTTGCGAACCTGGGACCCTCGCTATTGATTGGGCGACGTGCTCTAACACTTGAGCTATCGGGCGCTTGTTATATAAATAAATATAATATATTTATAAAAAAAATATATACATATAATATACATACCGATAAATATATATACCATAACTAAATACAGATACACAGACCACAACATATATATACAAATTATAAATATCATTACTATTATTAATACTTCACTACTCGATTACTATCATTTTCACTAACTATCACTATCACAAAGGCACATGTTTTAATATAATATTGTTATGCCTACACAATATTTCACAATATAATTAATATTATTTACCACTTTTCACTATATTAAAAATTTTCATTAACTAATTAATATTAACACTGTATGTATATTATCATTATTCCACCAAAATCACTGTTATCTACATTCAGTACTGCTTGGTTATATATATTCACTATGTATATTAATATTATTCACCACTATTCACATATTTAAACATTAATCATTATACAATTACTTGATTAGTTTATCATTATCACCAAAATCACTTGCTATTACTATTATTATTTTAAACAGTTATATCACCACCATTGCGGAAAGATTAAATGCTGATGAAGGGGTTTCCAGCCCTGCTACCAGTGAGAGAATTTGGAAAATTTACTTCATATGACTCGACGAATAGACTTGGGAAACGCAGCTCCACGTTCTGCAATTCAGTATTTTAAATTTCTTCTTGTAATAATTATAATATATATATTATATATAATATATATATTATAACGTATTATATATATATTATATATATTATATATATATATTTATATATATATATATATATATATATATATATATATATATATATTATATAGTATATATAATGATTGTAATGTATATGTGTGTTTAACCATTGCAAAAAAAAGGGCTAATATTTTTTTTTTTTAAATTACATGGTGCACCCCTCCTATCTTGTTCCTCTTGGCAAAATATGAATGTGTACCAAATTTTAGATCATTTGATGACGTTTTGACCCCCGCCCAACCCAATTAACTGATTTACTGAATAGATCTTCATTTTTCCACATTAAAATCATGAAAAAACTATTTGTAATGCAATACAGTTTATTAAAAAGAGAGAAGATAAAGTACATAGTAAATGAAAAGTACATAATAATAATAATAATAAAATAGTAATAATAAAATAATATAATAATCAATAAGATTATAATAATAATGAATAATAATCAATAATAATAAAAATACAATAATAATTATATAATAATAATAATAATAATAATAATAATAATATAGTTGTAAACTTTAAACCTATAAAAATTAAAACTAAAAAATTTATAAACGCCTCCTGATTTAGACTTGTGCCGGAAATTCTTTGCGGTGATATTCAACGACTTGCAATAAAAACTGTTTTTGTGTTTCATCATTGGTAACACTGGTTGAGAAGTCTTGAATCAGTTTTACAGCCCATTCTGACAGATCATTCACGACCTTCATATGCCGCACAAATGTCTCAACTTCTTTGTAATTGGGATCTTTTTGCCACTCAGTAAAAGGTTTACGCAGCCAGTCGTCTCTAACTTTTAGACTGTGAAATAAGAACCAAGATTTAGGCCCAATAAGCGATGTTAGTTTTGTACTGTTGGTAAGAATAGGGAAAGTTGGATTTCCTATTTCAAACTCTGATGGTTGAGGAATTCGGTGCAACGTTCGAGCAATTATTTGACGTTCTGAAGAGGAAAGTCTGTTTGAAAATAGAGAGAACACAGCACATTCTTCAGTTAAGTACCAGAAGTGCCTTTCCATTGCTTTTAAAGCTGCATTTGCAACTTGTGAATCATGTTTACAATAATTCTTCAAATCATGCCATAGTTTGAGATCATTATAAGCTGCATCGGCCCCAATGGATGAACAGAGCCAATTTTTAACGTAGAAAGTGCATTAAATTTGCATATTGCTTCCAGTTTTCTGATCATGTCCTGCTTGAGAACTGAAACCCAACATCTTTGCAGGATACAAAATGGATGGCATCCATCGAGCGTGATGAGCTGCTCCTGGTTTCACCCAATGCATTCCTCTTTCAGGCGTCTCACCGAGAAGTATCAACATCAATTCAGCACACTCATGATAGTCGGCACGAGGCAGCAAGTTCTTTCTATTTGGAGTAGAAAGTATTCCCTTCAGCGACTGTATAAATTGTTTCACATCGAGTTGCAAAGCTTCTGCTTTGAATTTAGGGTCCTAAAAACCAGCTTCTGTGTCTTAATAGTTGACCAAGGGATTGAATCTCTGGAATTGATAAGTCGGGTGTTTTTCAGGACTGATGTTCACCAAACAATATCTTTGTGAAACTGAACTCAGTATTCTTTCATATATGTGATGTCGACAAGCCAGTAGAAATAACTTTTTGCCTAAGAGCTTTCTTTTCCAGTCACAAGCTCCACTTTTATACCCAGAGTTACTAGCTGTAGTATCAAAAACAAGCGATCTCACATTACCTGAAATGTCCCACTCATTTGCGAGGTTAAATGTAGCTCTTGCTTGCTCTTCACCTGTTGTATTTGTGATTACTGGGATTCCAAGAACCTTGCCTTCTTCAAAGTCTGGCATGCCATATACCAGAACAGCTAATCTTTCCTTGTTTTCCTTTTTGAAGTCTGGAACTAGTTTACCATCCCAATGTAGAGTTGAATGTTTTGTTGCTGTAAATGTAGCCTTAATTGATTCCGCCGATGATTTCCTAACTTCTTTACCTGCTGTCCATGTGCTTTTAATTGAAAGAGTTGCTAAGAATTGCTCCCATAAATGCTGTTCGTTGGCCAGCTGATAGATTAAGTCTATCTCCCATGGTTGATATGATTTTGCTTTTAAATGGATTTCTGGGAAAATTTAAAGTAAGTGACGGAGTTTTTTTTATGAATTGCTGTACTTGTTGCACCACTAGTCGAAGGAACTATAAAGTCAGGATCTTCAGTTGAATCAGGTTCAACATTAGCAACTTCAGCATCAAACCCATCCAAATCACTTGAATCAGAAGTTCAAAATTTATCAAATTCTTCAAGAGTGGTTCTGTTTATCTTATATGATATATAATATATATATTATATTTATATATATTATATATATTTTTTTTTTTATAATATATTATATATATATAATATATATATATATTATAATATATATATATTAGGTTTTTGTTCACAGAATGCTAAATATATATTTATATCTATTTAAAATACGATGATGCAACTAAACTACAGTCCGCATTGAACATAAAACTATTTTTGAAGTGGGCGGGGGTCAAAACTTAACTTACAGTCCTGAAAATTCGCAGGCCATAATGTTTCGGTTATTGAAATAAAATGGCAGGGGTGCAAAAAGAATATTCGAAATTTTTTTTTTTTGCAATGGTCTAGTGTGTGTAGGGGTGTGTGAGTGTGTGTGTGTGCTTGTGTAACAACATTTTCTCCAAATATTTCTCGTTTCTCCCATACTATTGCAGTTACTCACTGTGTTAAAATAGGGCGTGGCTTGTTGAAGAAATTATATGACCCAAGTTACTCTGAGAAAATTGGACCCAAGTATAGTGCATTATTTTTGTCTACGATAGTACATAAAATGTATGAAAATCAGTATAAAAAAAAAAAAAACTTGGTTCATGTCCATTATTGGTGTCCATGAAGCGAAAGTCGATTTTTTTCATGAATTACGTTATCGAACAAAATGTATAACGGCATGCTCATAGTGAAAAGAGTTTGAACTTATTCCCTATATATTTATATTACTTTAATATAGCATATTTTGTTGTTTATTGAAACGATTGAAAGTGAAATAAATTAAATAATAATATAAATATGGGTACGTTAAGTAAGGTGATTTTAAGTTACGTTAGGTAGCACAGATTTAAACTTTTTTTAAAGAATATTTTTATAAGTATGAAGCTCTTTTATTACAATAGTTTTATTTCGATTTTTATCAAATGTGTTTGAATCCATGCAATCGATATTCATGTGGATATTGGATATGGACACAGATAAAGGACATAATCCAAAAACTTCAAATAAATTTTTGATATCATTTTCTTAAATTAAATGTTTTTAGTTTTAGTAGAGTAATTACATGATTCAGATTGAACGGAAATTCACAATTGCCAAATATTGCAAACTGTTGTTTGTCTCTTCCTCTTTTGTGGATTTATAGATAGTTAGTTAATTATTAAGAAAATTTTCGAGTAGAGAGACTTTATTATTATTATTATTATTATTATTATTATTATTATTATTATTATTATTATTATTTTTTATTATTATTATTATTATTATTATTATTATTATTGATTATTATTATTATTGATTTTTTTTTATTATTATTATTATTATTATTATTATTATTATTATTATTATTATTATTATTATTATTATTATTATTATTATTATTATTATTATTATTATTATTATTATTATTTTATTGAATTATTACTTATTATTATTATTATTATTTATTGATTATATTATTATTATATTGATTATCGAAAAGGAGACAATTGTTATCGTCCATGTTAGCATTTGTAAAATGTTGGTTTGATGTTTACTGGACATGTGGGGAGCCAAATTGTTTCATAATGATTTGAATATGTATTAGCTAAGGGAATGAAATTTTTATTCAACATATAAATTTTAAATATAAGTGAAACAATAAATATCAAGCATTAAATTATAACATCAAAATACGATAGCAATAATTAAGAACTAATAATTTGTAATTATTATTTCATTTCGAGTTTTTTTAAAATTTGCTAATATAAGAATGTTAAAAATATCATAAACTTTATTAAGAGATTAGATTAAGATCAAAGTAGTAGCTATATCATTACTATCGGAGATTAAGCTGACGTCACAGATTTTCGTGACTATGTAGGTGCCGTAGGACCTACATACGCACTATGATTAGCAAATCATGTGCGTGCGTAACTTATTTTTGATTTTTAGTATCGTACGCTGATACCGAAATAGTCACGTTGTATTCGATTTACATTAATGGTTGTATATTCTATATAGGTATATCATACGTTGTCAGAAATCAACGTAGTGATAGCTATATAATGACCGTAATAATCATAATGAGAAGCCATGTGTACTAATTTCATAAATTATACCCTGGTCAGACTCTTCGATGATAATACGTATTTATTTAGTATACGCTAATTGTACGCCTATGTACAAGGGTCATGATATAGTCACTTATTTTGAGCGTATACGACTTACCTAGTGTTTGTTTATACACGTTACTGATTTCATATGTGTATTTATATAGCTTCTTTATATTTTTGCAACTCTTGGTGTATGTTTTTATACATTCTCAACTAAGTCTTTATTTAAATATATATACGTATGAATTTAGTTTCTAGCCTCACTTCCTACTGTTAATATACTGTTACTTCTCGCAACCTCATTAGGTTTTGGTGATTATTTACCCGTCCTCTGTTTAGATCCTCTCCAGGTGTTTCCATGCTTTTTCTACTGAGGTTCATGAAATCGTTTTTACCTACTCCTCTGGTTAGTTACTCTTGTAATTAGGTGCTTATAGTATTACTTATACCCTACGTGTATTATCAGTAAGGCTAGTATTATTAATTATATATAAATATATCTGTAGCTATTGCTCTTATAGACTCAAGAGATATATTAGTTTATTATAATAGATAAGCCGTTATGATATGGGTATTTCTACTCACTATTTGGCGCCAGCATCTCTTCCGGGCCTCTCTGGCTCTCTAAGTGACCACCAATAATTATCTTGAG
>JABUQX010022592.1:0-51009 GCA_015478945.1 Trachelipus rathkii | reverse complement strand
CGAGCTAGGAAGGGATAGAGTTCTGTTGGAGGAGGCATTTCTATCGTATACTGAACTGGAAGGATGAAAGAGTTAATATTCTTCAAACTCGCGTTCTACGTTCTCTATTCACCAAATATTCCATTCCGTGTATCAAAAGTCGTATTCAAGTAGTCGATACGCAGTTCTCTTCCAAATGAACTTTAAGGTGACGTCAACTATTCTCTACAGGTCAAGCAGTTTTTTTAATTTAACACTCGTGTAGTTTATCTCTAATAATAGGCATGCCTAGATATTCATTACTCCACAGATAAATAGGTTATTGACTATTGCCTTGTATATAGTAGTCAGGTGGCTTTCTCTTATCCGTTAGTTCAATATACTCGATGACAAGATTATACGAACGATACATAAAGTCTCTAGACGATAAATCTTTAGAATGATAAGATGGTGCATGACCACAGTGGGAATTAATTATCCCTTATAATTATTCTCTTCTGTAGTTCCTCGAAATATTAATATGAGCGAAGTCCACCTTTTAACTTCTTTCTTCCAACTAAAACATTCACTTTCCACCTAATGAAAATAAGTTGTCTTCCATTCTTGTTATATTGTTCATCGAAAAAAAACGTTCTCAATATATCAGACATACACACTCTTACACCTCATCAAATTTTATCACACTTTTTCGTTCATAACACACATACTAAATTAATGTCATTCTAATCTATGTAATACTAGTAAAAAACTACGCCATTACTACTTCTTCTCTCCTTGCTTCTCATGATACTTTATCTTCACATATCAATTGATCGACTCTTCTCACGGTGTAAACGAATGATAGAGTCAATCAGCACATTCACTGATACGCGCATAGCACGTAAAGTACGCTCACTTGATTGCGATTGCACCGAGAGAGCACGAGATGTGCCCCACCCATGCAGTAGCGAGTGAAAGAAGCGCATCGTCGACACTGACTGAACGTGCAGTCAAGGAGAGATCAGTTTATGCCACGCACGACCTAACGAACCTCTGTATGTTTCACTAAAACCGTTACTGGAGTCCGCTCGTCAATAAGAGAATTAATACTATTCTTAATATAATTCCCACACATTTCACCATTCACCTATCCTCCCTTTACCCTTTCAATATTACAGGGGAAGCACAAACAAACCATACTCTACCAATCCTGTGGGTACCTTTATCACCATTTACTCCAACCATATATATTTAAATATAATACATATGTACAGCCACTTTATATACCTTACCACCCTACTTAATTCCTCTTCTGCAACATTTCCACATTCTCACAACCATCTAAGAACTCACTATTACCGCAACTTTCCTTTTTTCTACTTATTAATTTCAAGGCCCTAATAATTTCCTCCATCATTTGTATTATACATTTACGCTCTACCTCTATCCTTACTCACTACACAGATTCACTTACCCATCTACTCACCTCTTGCTAACTAATCTTCCTTACCTCTCTTCCTCCACCAATATACACTTCATTCAATATAATTACCAACTTAATATACTCTTTACCCCACTATACTACCACCTCTTCCTTCACACTACTATCTATTGCCTATCTATCTCATCCTATATCCACTTCACATCACATCCTCCTCCTCATAATTACTCCCCACCCCAAACCCCTTCACTTTCTTCTTACTTTTATATTTATTTATACTTATCAATCAGTAAAAAATATAAATATATTTGCTGCACTTGTTGTATTCAAAATTTATCTTAATAGCGAGTCACTATTTATTCTACACCAACTGCATCTTTATGCTCTTCTCTGGGTTACGTCCTCTCAACCGCCCTCTATTGCACTTTCTAACTCTAACTACTCTTAATACTATAATTCCTCCCAGTTATTTCCTCTCTCCTTATTTCTACCACCACTTCACATAAGCCTCCTTTTATACCTTTTTACACCTAATACCTCTTCTTCACCTCCATCAATCATCCTAACCATATCTATACTATATCACCTTCTACCTTAATGTTATTAGCATAAGATATCCCATGAACCTACTTTATTTACCACACAATTACCCTTCATAGCCTCTATTCACATACTCATGTCACTGTCTTATTAAATCTACTATCCACTCCCCCTCTCACTATCTCCCATCTTATATCCTTATCCTCTTATCTCTCACTCATTCTCCACTCTTCCTCCATAACCTCTATACCTAAACTTCCCTCTTTTACACTAACTGTCTCTTTCACTAAATTTTTCCTCACTCTTTAATCACTATCTAACATCTCTATCTTTTTCTCCCCTTTCCCTTTAGCCGTCACCTCTGCCTTACTACCCCCTTAATCTATAGCAATCCATAACACAATATAGTGATTCCGATATAATACCCTCTCTACCCGCCACTCTAATATATCATTATTTACATCTAGTAATTCTGCCTCTAATTTAATCCTCTCACTCACATTTACATCACACACATAATCCATAGTAATACGCCCTTCAACCCTCCGTTATCTATTCAACTCTCACTTTCCAATGTTTTATAGCTAGTATTAGATTTTCATCTTTTTTTGAAATTGTAAAAAAATTAAACTCTATTATTTCTTATAAATACTATATATATTAATATTATAATATATATAATTAATATATATATATTTATATATATTCATATTAATATTATTGACATATATATTTATTATCATTTCTCTCTTTATATCCTTTCGAGATGCGTTCCTGCTCTTCTTGATGGTGGATGTTTTTAACTCTTATCTTTTCAAATACATTAACATAAAACATCATAAAAATCACTTTACCCCATTCCATCCGATTCTACGTTCAACTATATATATATAAGTCAACATATGAGCTTCGAAACTCATGGCCCAATAATACTTGAAACATCTATTAATGATAATACTTTTTTTCTCTATATGTATATATATTATACAGTCACTTAATTGAGTTTAATATAATGTTCAAAAGGAAGTTCTAAAATATCCGTAATATTTTAAAGCTTGAAAATTTATAAATAACTATTTATGAAATATCTATAACTATGGTAAATGGGATTAATATATTAATTATATATAATATAATTAAAATATTGATTATATTTAAAGGTAAAAAAAATTAAATTTTTATATGTGAGAAAAAAATCGGTTAGATTTAGGCTTATTTTTTTTATTTATATTTTATTTTATATATTATATTTTTTTTTTATTTTTTTTTTTTTTTTTTTTTTTATATTTAATGCATGTGATTATTTATTTTCCATACCTATCTTGATTTTATGAGGTTCATTACCCATTGCTTCTCTATGTTCCAGATAGTGCTCTGGATTCACCTGACTATATATATATCTATATATATATATATATATATATATATATATATAATATATAATATGTTATATATACTCACAATTAATTTATTACCATTTTTCGCGCTCATTTATCACATTTCATTTTATCTATATACAAAGGAGTTCCTAATTTTATGTGACTAGGAGGTTACTTATACCTTTTAATTCAAACTAATCATGAACAACACTATTTAGTGAGTGAGCATATATACATAACTCTCTTTTATAATAACATCAGTCATAAATGGAGAGAAATAAAAGTGATAGTCTTAGGTGATCGGCTAAGCAATAGGGCAGGCTTTATCAAAAAATTAGTCTTTAAGCTACCGAATGTCTCTATATCTATTTATGGTATATAGTAGTTGACAGCCTCTATATATATAGTGGTAGTGCACATACTGGTTGCTACCTAATATTATACTAGCAGATAATTATGTAAGTATATATTATACCCATACAAGTATAATTAGCATAGCCTTAATTATTCTATTCATTTCAATACAATTAATTATTTTATACAGATTTATACAGATTTATTTTACATAGTTTTTATGTTAAGTGTGAGATAATAAAAAAATTCTAATTACTTTATTGACAATAATGAAAATAATATCAAATTGTGACACCATTAATACCTTATCCTACCTTTATCTATAAACTCAGGTGTTACAATAAGATTAGGGTGAGTGAGAGTAAATTTTTAAAGTGAGCGTTATTTCAACTATTATCTGATGAAGCATAACAATTAATATTATGTGTTCTTCATTATTTACTATATATCATCTTAATCTTCATATTTTTCACAATAATCAAAGTAATTTTGTGTGAGAGGCTTTAATAACTCTATGTGACACTAATTAGAACTTATTGTTATTTGTAGTATACTCACCTTTAGTTAGCTCTTAATCTTGAAAAATCTATCGTAATTTTTTACCTATGGCTACATAGTCTTATCCATATTATATACGTAATACTAACTAGTATAAAATTACATATTTTTTTCCTATCTATCCCTAATTAACTCTCAAATATGAATACATCCTCACTAATAATTTACTTTGACCTAACTTTAAATTTACCAATAAACTACAGTCATCAATCATTCTTGAGAGTTTGGAGTTTCACTTCTCCTCTCGATTTTATTGTTATGCTTGTAATTGCATTCAGCATATCAGGCATTTACCCTTGGAGTCTTGGAGGTTCTGGTGTACGTTTTTTTCTTGTTTTCTTTGTCTTATTTTATCTTATTACATTATTAAAAGAATTATATTGTTATAGCTCTTGAGGACGACTCTATCTCATCTATATATTTGGTCCTCAGTTTTAATGAGACTTCCGCTTACCATTCTTCTTAGACGCACCGTTATCTGCCTTTATAGTTTCTGCTCGTTCTTTCCTTGTCTGTGTTTGAATTCCTTTCCTGGACATGTATCAAAGACTCTCCTCAATATACTTTAGTACTCATTTTCCTTTTCTTCCTTCCTTATTCTTCCTACCCTCAATTTTATCCAAAGCCTCATCTCTTGTGTTTGGAATTTAGAGTCTTTCAAATATTCTTAATGTGGTGCTCTTATATAACTATCCTCTATATACTTGTAATTCTTAGGCATCTAACATATTCTTCATTTTTTTTCTCTGTCTCTCTCTGTTGACTATCTCATCAAACACTCACAACCACTGCTATTCATGAATTCTCATAATATCGTACATTCTTCGCACGGTAAGAGACACATGAGCTTCTCGATTATCTTTCTTCTGTTCCGTGTTGCTTTCTCTGAAAGGTATACCTCATTTTGGGGTGTTTTTAATGTGTCCCTTTACTGGCAATGGAATAATCTCCTAGTTCTTAAGTCACAAGCTTGTAACTACCTTCTTTGTTTCTGTCTAGAACTACCTTGATCAGGGCAGCTGCCTATTTCTTTCCCTGATCGCCAAGTTGATGAATCTAACATTGAAGACATTTTCTTAACTTCTTAACTTGCATTCCTTCTTTTTATGCTATTAACCCTATTTCCGGTTACGGACATTTCCGTTCTTCTTCTTACATTTTTGCGACTTCTTTTGTCCATATTCAGGAGTTCTCTTCAACTCTGTCGCAGGTGAGGTTTGCGCAGTTGAGTAAGATGACTCTCTTTGTGACATCTCTGTCCAGTTACGAGAGTAGTATTAAATTTGGTCTAGAGACTTAAGAGCAGGCTCTCCATTCTTGATCATTATCCTTTGATGAAAAATTGTTTGCTTACTGAAAGACGTTCTTTTGCAGTAAAGTATGGGTGCACGAGTAAGTACTCATATGTCAAGAGAGTAGATTCCATTTACTCTAGTGGCATTGGGTATTATGCTAGTTTACAATTTTCATTTCTGAAAATTTATCCTTATTCGATTACTTTGGGCTTTAACTGTTACCACGACTTAATCTGGGCTATCCCAAATCTCATCATATTGCAAGCATGCAGTGACTGTGACCGTTCACATATATTGACATTAAGTAAATAGCTCTTATGTTTTATCTTAATTGTTTTATCTCTTTGCTATCATACTCCTAGTGAATTATTGTTATTCTTTTTATATGATACTCCTTCTTGCTCCACCAAGCTATCATTCTATGATTAATGTTGTAGTTTCAGTGCACCTTTATTAAACCAGGACTCAGTCACGTAAACAATTAACATGCTAATGGTAGTAATCGGATACTGCAGTTCTTTCTTATACGTTTGTCTTAAGTGCTCTGAAGAGAGTGTGTATTCTCATTATAAGTAGGATAATTATTATTTTAAAAAATTTATATTAACTCAGATAAAGTATATAATACAGTACTAAAAAATAAGATATGTAACTTATAAATAAAGTTTAATCTATTGCACGGTAATGTCTTATCGGGTTATCAATTTAACATTATATACAAATACAACAATCGCGCGCAGCGCGAGTAAGTTTGTTACACGGTAACATAAAATTTGACTCATACATACATACATACTACTACATACATAACATTACATAATCACGTGATTCAATATTATATCACATACATTACCATATATTCATCACGAGTAACATACCCACTCAAATCATGTACGTGCTTAGCATAACAATACAATAACAATACATAACTAAATTATATATTGAGTAATATACTGTAGCAAAATGAAAAAGTATCTCTTATAACTTATATGTAGTTTTTAAGAAATAATTTTTAATATTATATAGTGAGCAGGATTACGTTCTGTATATTTGACATTTCATTTCACATAATTGACACTTGACCATTTTGTAGTTTTTTAAATATCTGTTACTCTGGAACTAATGATGTAAATTTGAAATATAACAGGTGTAAATATCTTATGTTAAATGAATAATATATATATGGTGGGTTATTGAGTCGGAGATAAAACGACCGGGTGCGTTGCGGATGGCGGTGCGATGCGTATTGTGCGAGAGTGACTCGTGTGCGATGCGAACAACCTGAGGCGCTCATCTTGTTGCGGCACAGCGAAATTGCGTCCCAGATGTGTCGGCGCGTATATAGGTGAAGCGGAATTTGAAAAGTATATTAGGTATTGCGAGGTGTGCAGTGTGTGTTGGCAAAGCTGAGAGAAACAATAGAGTTTGATTGCAGGTGCGGTGCGAATGCGGTCGTGGTGAACTCAATTTTGATGCAGGACACTTATTTCATTTCAAGTGTATGTCCTCTAAGGGAGATTGATGCCTCAGATTATTTATTAAAAATACAGATGTGTGCGCTAGTGCAACGTAGGGTGCGTGAGCGTTCGGGAACCGAGGTGGTGAGGAGAGAAGGAAGTATACTTTTAGTGTGTAGTGTTCGAGGTTATTAAGAGTATAATAAAGTAAGTGTACTAAGAACAAAAATTGGTTTATAATTAAAAAAAGTTGGTTTTAAAAAAGTTGCCAAACACAATTTATGTTTTCTAGAATTAATGAGTGTTTTCATCTATCTCTCATACATTTAATATGATTTCTTAGTATTTAAAAATTATTATATATGTTAGTGTTTTAATAAAATAAAGAGTGATTTTTTTATTTATATTAGAGGTAAATATTATTATTATGTTGTATAAATAATTGATTTCATGGTGTAGCATGCAACTTGGTCTCCGTTCCTACCGATCCAGGGGTCTCCAACCTTAATTGTATAGATATAAAAACTTATATTTGAGTGTTTTTGTCATTTTTTTAAACTTTTACACAAGAATATTCACATTTTTTGTAAAAGAAAAAATATATATATTTCTAAATTTTACATTACATGGGAAATAGTGAAGAGTGGTAGTACCCCATCAAGTAGTTCATGATGTTAGTGAGTATATATCCTTACATTAATATTAGGTTTTACCTTCAATTATATAAATTAAATATGATTTATTTAGAGATCACCAATATAAGAGGATACTTAAATTGTACTAAGTTATTTCTAATGTTTAGCTTATAGATGTAATACTTATAAAAGTATATGGCTACATCCATAATATTATATATAAATATATCTCAGGAAGAGTATATTACTACGGACCTGAGCTATCCTTATTTAGGGTAGGCCCTTACGGTACTTAGAGATATTGAATAATGATAATGGTGTAGCTATATATAATAACTTGCCCAATTTACATCCACTACATATAATAGATAAGGATACTGTGTAAGAGGTGAAATATGATTAATTTAATAATATGTTAAATATTTATTTGATTAATATATATTATATTATATAGAGTTATTTCACTGCATTATAAAAAAAAAAAGAAACCACATATTTAATTATTATATATATAATTATTATATAATATTTTTATATATAATATATACGTTAATGTTTTATCACTTTATGAGTGAAATTAATATGATTTGTGAAGTAATAATAAAGTAAACTTATTTATTCATACTTATTTATTATATAGTTATTACTTTGTTTAACAAAATTACTAAGTTATTTAATATATTATTATTTTATAAAAAGGAATATATACCTTGAGGAACTATTAACTTATGAGATTCTGACTTAGTGTTTATAAGCATAAAAATATAATTTATCAACTATCTAAATCTAATTAGCATGTAGAGAATACTATTAACTTTGTTAACTTATTTATTAAAATTTTATGTAGTGATAAATTGTTACACAGAATTGTTATATATATTTTATTTATAATTATTATTTATATTAGAGGTGTTTCACTTATATTACTTCAAATGTTTATCCTTTACATACTATTGAGTGTGAGTTTAGTTAATTATTATTATTCATTATTGATTCCATAATTTATATATGTTATTATCTCTTAATATATTCATTATCTAATCTTATCTTATTATGTAGTGTGATTTATTAATTCTTATATTTATTCACTAGTACTCTACGTCTTACTTCGTAATAACTTATTAAATAAGACGATATAACTCAAATGCTTACTTACTTAAATGTGTATAATAAATATTAAATTAATCTTTAAAGCTTTTATATGTATATATAAATGAATTAAAACCATATATTATGTCCTAAAATCCCATTATATTATTTATAATTTATTAATATATTATTTATTATTTCTAGTGTATTTATATATTATTATTATTATTATTTATTATTATTATTATTCGATTAATCAGAATAACTAATTTATTTTAAATTTTATTATTAGTTACTATTATGTAGTAGTTTTAAGTTAACAAAAATAGGAAATAAGATATGGAATACTATTAGTTGTATCATAAACCAAGTTAGTATACGTAGAGTTAGCACTTTGTACTATCTTATATTGGCTCCATATTTAAGAATACTTTAGGAAGGCGTCTTTAGTTTTATTAGTTTTTATAATGTAAAGAGATTGAGAGACATAAAGTCATGCGTGTTTTCACTCTTAACTTAAACTATAAAAATGCAAAATCTGACTAGCAGGCGGAATACTTTTTAATAGTGAGTGACATCGAGTACTATCTCTCCGTTCAAGAAAGTGTTTTCTATATATCATCACATAATTTTTGCAAGTTTAACGACATTTTATTTGCTTTAACATATAATATCTAATGATAATAAGCAAATTTTATTTTTTTACACTCTTTGTATTAATTTACATAAATATTAATTTATATAATTTAATTAATTATATATGTTCAATAGAAAATATAGGAGCTTACTCTAGTGAGCAAACTAGCGAAAAATATGTTTATACTAGTCAAGTAATTCTTTAAAAAGAGAAACTCACGAAATTAAAGAGCACATAATTAAAGCGTCTTGGGGCTGTAGCCTATGGATTCTAGTCTGTAAAGTATCTAAGTTACGAGCACAAGTAACTATTATAATAATTCTCATAAGTGTATTTAAGGAAAAAATATTTCTTAGACAATAATATTTACGAGTTCGGTGTTACTGTTGCGTGCTGAATGCTATTAGGTTTATTTAGAGTATTTTATGATATCAATTCCATTCTTTTACTAAAAGAGAATTTCCTTGGATTCATAAAAAAACGACCCCCCACACCAAATGATAAAAGAAAAGAAATATATAGAGAAGCAACACCTAAATCAAAAAAGTTCAAAAGCTCCTCAAAAAATAAAATAAAAATAAAGAGATAGAAGAGAAGAAAAAGAAATATATAATTTATTATTTGTGTGTGTGTGTGTGGTGTGTGCTGGTGAAGACAGTTCTATATATAATATTATAGAACAATACTATAAATAAACTGTGCTCCTCTATGACGATAGAGTAATACTTGCATCTTAAGGCAAAATACTCGTACTATTGTGTGAATTTAGAGAGAGTGTACATTCTTATTTCTTTATCGTTTATCTCATTAATTTTTTAGATGTAATATAACCATATACACTCAATACATGCATACGCACATGCAACGATTTTAATTTATCCGTGATACTTACCTTTCACTCAAATTTACTGATATTTCAATCTAGTATCTCACTAATGATTATTTACTTATACATACTTTCAAATTTATAAGATTTAGGAGTGAGTCTTGTTTCTTTTAGATGTTAGTTTTATGATTTCAGCCATTATAGTATAAATATTTATATTTCTATAAATACAGATATAATATTACTACTAATAAAGATTAGTTTCATTATACTAATGCTTATACTATCCAATAATATTTAGACTCTTTCATCAACATACTTTATTTTAATAACAAAGTTAGAAAATTAAAGCTACAATAAAGGAATCTATACCGTAGGAAAACTATAAGCATTATCATATAAATTTTACATTTATTATAACACTTTCTTTGTAAGTCTAATATACCATAGTATTTAAGAATACTAAAAATCTATTTACTAAATAATTTCTTATATGTTGTGAGTTTTGGTAATCACTTATAATATAATATCTTTTCACTTCGTGAGATAATATATGTGATCCTGTGAGGCGATATATAACAATAATCTAAAACATCATGTAAAAAAGACTATCACCACCATAATATTTATATATAGTTTTGAACTTTCATTAACTTAGAATAATAGTATATTTTATTATTATTATTAGAATTTTAATCTATTGATTAATTTTCATTTAATACCTATAGGTCTTATATCACGTATATATATATATATTTTTTACTTTATGATTAAGTAATTATTCTCTTATTATATTTTTTTCACCATAGTAAATATTTAATTCTAACTTTCACTTATAACTATAAATATTTAAATATAACTTTATTCATTTTCTTCCAATTTGTCACTAATATTTAAAAATCACTGTTTTTGCATATAATATATTATTAGTTTATTTGTGAATAATATACACGAGCCTGAATTAGCGGTGATTTTATATATGCAATACACATAAAAAGAATTAATTATCATCTTTATAAATTCTTTACCCATTATACACGAGCAGAACACATAAATTAACTCATACTTGTTGAAGCACGATAAAGATATCTACTCGTATATTAAATCTCACCCAGAGAAAAAGTGAGAGAGAATGTTGTGGTCTCTATCAAAAAATTCTGTGACTTAATTGAAAAATTTTGATATTCGTCGACTTTTACTGATGTGATGTGTGTGTGAATTTAAAAAAATTTTATATTTAAAAAAGTTCTTATATAGGTTCCAAGTATATATATGAATAATATAAGTGTACACATGACGTATTGAAATGCGAGTATTGAATGACATACTACATAGTATAAATAAATTTACGATATTCTATATATAATTACTTATTTTTTATTCATATTATACAAAGGTAACACCTTTGGGTCTTATTATATATAGTATTTGTTTTGTTTGTTGTGTTTGTTTCATTTTATTGCTACACTCGTTTCTTTATACACCTTGGAGTATCTCATTTGTGTGTGCGAATACTTGGATCATTATTTTCACCTGATTTTTTTTTCTTTTATTTGTTTTCTATATAAAAATATATAAGTATGAATCTTATTTTACTTATTTTCTTTTTCGTACATTGTGTGATACTCAGAGATATTATACCTTATGTTCTGTCTCAATAATTTTTGATATAACTCTACTTCTTTTCGAATAAAATGTGCTCCTTTTCTAGGAGATATAACGTATGTGAGTAACAAAATAGTTTTCTTTTATAGCTTTTTTGTATCTATTGTTTTTATTTTCATTCTTTAAAAATAATAATTTACTCAGCAAAGTAACAATAATAGACAGTCCAGCAGGTGTTCATTCGACCTATTATGAAATGAGAGAGAAATGAATATTATTTTTACTTACCTTTTATTTGTAGGTACTGAAAAAATTTAATGTTTTTTACTGCTTATTCTTTAACTTACCATTCGTTATAAATAAGAGTACTACTTACTACTCCGTATCACGATGTGTTTTTTCCTTTTCTTTTCTATTGTCCTTTATTATATATATATATATATATATTAAACATATTTTATTCATTTACTTATATATTTTTTCATCCTTTTCCTTCTTTTCTCTTTCTAGTTTCTCTCTTAATCTTTTATGTCCTTCTCCTTTTTAGCTCTTTGGCTCTTACCAATTTTCTCTTTTCATTTTGAACTTTCTCCTTTACTCAATTTCTTTTTTTTCCTTTTTACTTCTTTTTCTCCTTCTTCCTTTTATTACTTATCATCTTTGTCGTTTTATTTCTATTTTCCATTTTCCATATTCTTTCCTTTAACTCATCTTCCATAATCATTTTTTCATTTTTCTTTTATTTCCCTCATCCTCATCCTCCTATGCATCATCATGTCCTTTCCTTTCCTCTCCTGAGCATTTCACTCCTTTTAATCATTTCCGGGAGTTCTGCCATCCCCTCCTTCTTATCAGCTTACCCAACAAACTTGGTCATAAACGGCCACATGGTGTCTGATGAATTTCGTTTATCGTTCAAGATGTATAAGTTGTGGCCGATTTATTTTGATTGAACTTCGACTCAGTGGCAAAAGATCTACATATATTTTCCTTCATAAATTGCCACTGCCTTTTAAGTTGTTCTTTTATTACCAGCCCAGCACTATGATTATTCTTGGCCCTGTTATTAAAAAACCTATTGTAAGTATTAGATAATAAACACACTCGATATGCCATATAATTATATAAAGAATTAATATTGATTTTGGTCATTGCAGCACGCACGCAGCAGAAGAGAGCACGAAGTAGAAGAGACCAAAAGTATGAGAAAATTTTGCACGTAGACGATGGAAGCAAGACGCGGAGGTAGAGAACTGAAGAGATGCAGAGACTTAGGTATGAAATCGCCGTACAAACGGAAGATACGAAGAAGGAGACGGATGACGGAGAACGAGATCGGCAGACATGAGAACAAGCACGAATTGAGACTAAGACAGAAACAGAGACATGAAACCAGATAAGTAAGTTATCAAGGTGATAGCAAAAACAGAAGTGTCCCACGTATACTGGTTGAGTTGGTAATATAATATAAGATGATTAGATTCAATATATGATTATCTTTATTTTAGAGTGAACTATATGAGAGTGAAGCGGATTTCGTAGGAATACCGATAGTTATATAGAAATCAGAATACGACTTATAGAGAGAGAGAGAGAGAGCTCATTTGTATTAGACAGAGAGAGATGCAGTGCAAAGAAAAGTAAAGCAGAAACGTGAGAGAGGCAAATTGAAGAGATACATTGTGAGATGATGTGCAAGAATGAGACGAGAGAGAGACCAATCATATTTCGAAGTATTCTAATGCGATTCCAATTGCTTGAGTTTTTATAAAGCTCGTAAAAGAGAGCAACAATACTCTCTCTGAGAGTGATACGAATATATATACGTGAGACTCACTTATATATCAGGTGAGGGTTATTCTAAAAAGGTGAGGGTAATTTATATATTTATATTACATAATATTACTTTCTTCCTTATTGACATAAGACATAAGGTCGATGATTCAGCAAATCAATCATACATTTCTGGTAATATTCCGCTACGTTAATATGGTATTGTATGCATATATATTATCTTTTAAAGAGAAAGTTATATATATATATCATTTAATTCTTAAATCTATTCATAATCGTATTATCACTCTCATTTGTATAATTTTATATAATTTATTATTAGTTATTCTAATATATTATTATTATTGGAGTGTGAAGGAAAATTATCATTATTAATCATTATCTTTATTAGTTATGTTAATTATTATTATTATTATCTTATTATTATTATTATTATTAATTTATTATACAAAATTCATGTAGTGGGGTCAGTTCTCTTCACAAATAATGAATTATTAATTATTCTATCTAAGCATTAAATAACTATTCTAATTTATTTTGAGATAATTACTGCAATTATATTATTATTTTTTTATATAAGTATACTTTGATTTGAATTTATATATATATTTATTTTGTGAGTGAGAAACTTATATAAAATGTATCAAAGATTCATCTTACTGTGTTGATTCCCAGTTATTATTTCGATGTGTCATTTATTTAGTTAAACTTTATCTTACTCTAATTTGATTGATTATTATTTATTAATGTGATTTTCTATTAATTATCTTTATTTATTCCTAGTACATTATATGCTATTTTTTTTTAGTTCTATTGTTTATAAAAAAACCTAATAGAATTAATAATTATTTCCAATAATAATATATTATCCACAGATGTGCGTTAGAATATTATATAACATCTCAATATATTAATTTTGATCTAATCCTAACACAATACAACCAATGTCTCGATATATATACAATATCACTTTGATAATATGATTAATACTGTAGAATAAGAGTATAAGACTGTATATATAATATCTAATGTCCTTTTCTCTTGTCTCTTAATTCTAACTCCTCCTTCTAATCTATTACAGTTAAAGCGTCCTCATTCACAAGCTGGCTCCGCAAATTTTTTTCTCTATATAAAAATAAACAATGCACAACAGCTATATCAATTAAACGTTGAACAACCAATCTTCTCTGGTGTGGTACACTTCCCTTCTCCGATCGCTTGTTGGTCTTTACAAATAGCGACTTTGAGGGTCATTTACGAGTTATCCAGTAAAGAAGTTTGAAAATATAATATTTCATTAGACCGTTTTTTGGCTTTAAAAGCTTGCTTTGCTGCTGAGTAGATTTTAATTGAGAGACTTCTGTTGTGTATATATTATTGCTTATGCAACGAGATTTTTATGAAATTGTGTAGTGTTGCGTGTTAGGTGTAGATGTGAGATGAGGTCATTGTGTCGGTATAGCAATATATGTTAGGTAATCGTTGTAATTATGAGCGTGTTTACTTGTGTGTGTGGTGTGTGTTTTTAGTTACATGCTATTCTCAATATGCACATCTCACACTTACTTATCTAAATGAGAATCTGATTTTCTATTATGATGCATGTAAGATTGTCAGATATCATCAGAATATCTGATAACCGATATTAAGTATCAAGTTGATAATTGTTTATGTTACCTTGTCCAATTCGCCTCAAATGTCGAAAATAACAGTGCATCTTTGATAGGTACACCTAGGCGAGTGATTATTTTAAGCTCCTTTATTATACTTCACTCACTATAACCTTGGTAAATAGTATGAGTAGAGTTGATTCTCATAAAAAAATATATACTTATTTTTTATTTAAATAATTCCAATTAATATCCATTTTTCGTATATATTATTGGTATATATATGAGTAGGCAGATATGAATAACATTATTATCAAAAGTGAGTGAGTGACTTGTTTTTTTTGAGCTGATTAAGAGTGTCCACGCTCATATTCTTCTCTTCTTCCTGACGTGCACAGAACATCAGTGCGTCTCGAATCAGTGTGGATATATTTTCCTTCCTTGTGTCTTTTTTGTTTCGTTCTTGTTATCATGGATCTTGTGTCAAAGTTTGGTGATGTATCACCGACGTTTTTCGTGAACATCTGGGCGATTTATTATATCCTTATCTTCACCTCGCGCTTGAGCACCTTGCACTTTCGACAGCCTGAGAGCACATAGTCAATAAATAAAACATTTAATCTCTTATACTGCTCCTCTCTTTCTGATGTAGATCGAGAAGATCGTAATTCTTCCCTATTTGTAATACTCCTTGGAAGATTCGTGAAATGTCTTTCACAAGAAGTTCCATGGGCTTTGATCTGTGCATCATAAATCAGCTTTTTACTGTAGACTCTACTTATCAAAAAAGACCAACTGTAAATCTGCTTAAAATTGATGTTGTAAATTATTCCCAGTAAGATAACTGAGGGGAAAAATAATACAAATCCAACTAAAAATCATACTGATCTAAGCTCTTTGTGTATTTACTACTGTGTGTCGCCATCAATACTTTCACACAATTCATGATTATAATATAAAATGGATTAGCTGATTTCAATATCTTCTTATAGTAGTGTGAGTGTGCAATTTAAAATATATTAACCTAGGTGGAGATCCAATAATAATACTAACTAATCATATATGTGAGATAATAATGAGAGTGGAATAATAAATATTGTAACCAATTCCCAAACCAAGACCTGGAATGGAATAAATCCTAATATTAATAATAATTTAATACGCAGAGTAACCTAGAACCGACAATCACATAATAATAATCAATTAGAGACTCGGAGGTTGCGTTACCGGCCGAATATAAATATGAGGCACTGTAATCGCATATATTCACTAGTATTTAAAGATAAAAATGTAGTAAATGACCAGAAGTGTGTGTATTCGTCATTAAAGAATTCAGAAATACACCTGGTCTTGATAATTTTTCTTGGGGATGGCAGATAAGACTTCAACGGTCTCAATTATTGTAAGTTCTTTATAACTATATGTAAAATCAGATCAAAGATAGTGTTGTGTTGTATTAGAGTTATCGTATAGAGACGCACGCGAGAGACCTAGGTATGAGATCGAGCAGAGAGAAGAGAGTATTTTAATCACTAACAGGATACGATCGAAGATGAGGGAGGAGATATGGCAGTCAGGAGAGACTGTGGAACACGCAAAGAAAAAGAGAAGATAGTGATGTGTAGAAGATAGTGAATTAATACCCGCACGCTAGTCTCAATTTGTGATTACACGTCAGTCTTAATGAAGTGTTTCTCGGGCAAAGCATATATAGAATACCAAATATGGCTAATATAGATGCTCAAGGTTTCCGGCCATCCTAAAAAGCTGATTTTCAATTAACTAATGTCTGTCTATTACAATAGTCACGCTACTATGGTAAGTATATAATAGTTAATAAATAATATACTTATGTTCCTTTTTATCAGATCAGTTCGTACAGATAATTTGATAAATAGTTTATTTATAAATATGTGGATAGTATGAGGGTATCGGTATGAGGTTTTTGGATATCATACCATAATTTATATTATATATATATAATATATAATATATATCATATATATATATAGTACATATATATATTAAGTTGGGGAAAATGTACCCCGTTATTTTTTAAATGAGATAAGACTTAATCAGGTAAAATTAATATATGCTAGATAGAGAGTGTCAACGTAGAGCAACAGAGGATGATTTTCACTCACTATGTGAGTTATATTTTATAGAGTGTGAGTGATAAATGAGTAGAGGCTATTAGAGGAGAGTCTGAAGGTAGTTAGAGTATTATATGAGTTATTTCTGTTGAAAGTATGATACTATAATAACTGAGATTTATCTCATGATATATGAGGGACTCATATGATACAACGTCTAGACAAATTTTTATACATCTATTAGTTGATTAAATACAGAGACTATATAATAATATTTTTTCATAGTAGTAAACATTAGGACAGGTTGACTCACAGTAGGGGCATTATAATATAAGAAAATATCTAAGTAAAGAAACGCATTATCCTTCTATATTATGATGTAATATAAGATAATGACTATAAGCATTCATTCACAGTTAATAATAGTGAGTTGTTAAATTATATTTTTGATGAACCTTTCTCGACCGCTAATTGATGGTACTACAAACGGTCTACTTATTAGTTTTAAATAGATAAGTAGTTAGAACTTCGTTTATATGGTGCAGGATATGGGGTTTTGGTGGTATTACATATAAAATATTAATATTTATGTACGTCAGTAGCAAATGGGTGGTATTTATTTTAAATATAAGTTAATCATTTATTTTAATTTATTATGTTAGATGGCAAAATATGTGTATTCTTAATTATAATACTTGATGATATTGAATATTGCATGTGTGTAAAAGGGATTCTCTGGTTTGTAGACTCAAAGAAATTGGATCTTATGAAATCATAGATAGGTTATAATAACGAAAATGATAACAAAGTTTTTGAGCAAACCCTAAGATACAAAAATTTTGAAACTCGAGGGTGTACTTTTGTGTAAGATTCGACCTTTGAAATAACCTATAAAAATTCATATCTAAAAAAATTTTAAACAAAAGTATTGTGAGAGAAACGAGAAGCCCTAGGGTGTGCTTGGGTGGAGTTTGCATGAGCATAGGGGTTGTTGGGTGATAGTGGTGTGAGAGGGTATATGAACAGTGGATAAAGTGAGGGGAAATCATGGTATACCAGGCATTAAGAGTACCTCAGATTTGGTGGGTCTCATTTTTAAAACTACACACCAGGGGCTGTCCTGTGGGAGAGATCCACCGGTTAGTTTCGGGAGTCCGGAGTCGTGGCAGATCGGTCGAGGATCGCTGGGCAATCGGGCAAAATTATATATTCTCTCATTACTTGCCGAGAGCATCGAGCAAGTTCGGAGTCGTGCGAGGATAGTAGTCGAGAAGAGAAAATATCTTCTCTGTGCACAAGATGTGAAGACGATACGGAGAGAAGTCGAGAAGGCAAGATCGGAGTCGATAAAAATATTCACCTATTGTTATGGCTTGTTATGTATGCAGCAGAGATCCGTGAGGAAGTTCGAGAAATTTTAATAAGGAGAACTATGTAATATATTAATGTTTAATTTGTTATTTAGGTTATTATTATTATTATGTGAGTAAAAAATCTGCTTATAAGAATTTTTATGTAAAATATTTTTTGTGCAAAAAACAACAGACTCTCGAAGAGATTCCTATTGAAAATTATTATAAATTATTAAATCTAATATTATTATTACATATTGTATTATTCATTTAAATTAACTCTAGCTAGATAATGTGGAGTATAACGATTATGTCACTTTGCAGATATGAATAATATCACATTGATTATTACATTATTATTATTATTTATCTAATTCTCTTTAAATATTATCTATTATTATTCTATTAGATATTATTAATATGATGCTTTATTTTATTATTTCGAGGCCATGAACTATGAAACAAGAAATATTTAATTTCTCTCTACTTTGAATTAACATAGGTATAATTAATGATATTTCATTTTTTATACATTCATTTATATTTATATATGATGTCCTTGATTATTGATATATTATTATTACGTAAATTAGAATAAATATATTAGTAATTATTAATTTATTAGTTATTGCTCAGTTATTATTAATGTATTTTTATTATATTATTATTATATATTATTTATATTAAATTATATTATTATTATTTAATATTATTATATATTAATTTAATTTATATAATGGATATTAATTAATTATATATTAATCTTAATTTATATTAGATAAAAAGAATAAGTATTATTAATAATAATCATGTATTAATTTTATAACCTGGCTGTTATTTATAAATAAAAATAATAAAATATTTGAGCATTATATATAATTAGCTCGATTAATTAATATATATATCATTATTGTGATTTTTCCTGAATATAATTGTGAGTAAATAATATATATTCTGTATTATAATCTCATCATATGTTCTATACTGCGCCTGCTCAACTTATATTGAGTATCTATTAACTTATATGATGAGTCATAAATAGTGATGTTAATTTTTTGAACTATTTACCGAAGGATAGTCAGATATAAGTAAAAAGATATCACTATACTCACTACCGCGTGAGATTGAGAGATATATATATAGCGGTAAGTAAGACGGTAGTTAGATCTGTTTATTTTATTAGAGCGCACGTGTTCAACTATATTGGCCAACAAGTGCACTTCATATTATACCTGCTTTCGGAAAACCGCAAAAGAAATAGCAAAAATATATGAAAATACAAATAAAAAATTTGGAAGAAATTAGAAATAAAGTTCACAGTGTTAGTTTTTTAAAAAGCTTTAAAAACTATTTTATTGACTATTTAGAAATTACAGACACTATAAAACGTAATGGAGATTTCACTGTAAACTAAAATTGTCAGCCCTATATACCTACCCTCAATAATTTATAAATAATATTATATATATTATAATATTATAATAATATTATTAAAATAATAATATATAATTAAATAAGATAAATAAAAAAGATGAATTAAAGTAATAATAATAATAATTAAATTAAACTATAATATATAATAATAAATAATAATATTAATAGATATTAAAAATAATAATTAAATTAATATAGTAATAATAAATTAAAGAATAATAAATAATTATTAATAATTAATAATAATGTAAGTATAAAATATATAATAATAAATATAATTATAAATTATAATAATAATAATACTTAATCTTTATGGTAAATACTGATCAATCCCTTATTTCAATAAGGAAAAAAGCAATACAGAAAACTTAACTGGAGAAATTAAGAATACTTGTGAGTAATGAGCTCAATCCAGTCATATAAAGTAAATTATGTACTGTGAGTAAAGTGTGTATAATATATCAGTGAGCATGTTTCAAGCACAGTTTCAAATTCAATTTATTTACAGTAGGTCACTGTTTATCCCTTAAATATCTATTTAAACTTATTTCTAATAAATGATGGTAATAATCATAATATATATTGGAACTATTAAGTAACATTATTATAAATATATATATATAATATTAAGCTCTACACTATGATAATTATATTATATTAACTGAAAAATATTATTCACTAATTTGTTAAATATATAATAGAATCACAAATTATTATTAGTATTTTTTTTTACTAAAAATAATATTATGTACGTATAATATTTAAATATTATATTATTATTAAATTATTATTATATTTTATATATTATTATATATATTATATATTAATTATATATATATATTATTATATTTAATATATATTAATATAATTATTATTATTATATTATTAATTATAATAATATTAATTTATTATTAATAATTTATAATTATTTAAATTATTAAAATATTTTATAATTTATTATTATATTTTCATTTATATTATATTATTATTATTAATATATATTAATTAATTAATTAAATTTGATTTTAGGATAGTTATCGTAGCTTTACATGTGAGTACTATGTGAAGATTTTTATTCGCTATGGTTATAGTGAGAAGTATTCATGAGTCTAATGTTAACCTGGTCCTTTTTCATTTTGACTCTTTGTATTATCTCTTGAATCCTAATTTATTATATCATAATGCGTCTAGAAGATAGATCCTACTGGTAACCTCTAGTGGTTTCATGTGGTGATAATTACGATGTTATTTGAGAAGCTAATAGAATAGATAGAATGCTAGATTCTATTATTCTGAAATTAAGTGCTATAAAAAATCCCTATCCATGAGAGTTATTATTAATAATCACAGTTAATTGGACTAGTGATATATCGAGGTATAACCTATTAGCGAAGAATTAAGAAATGGTTTTTCTAAAATGACTTTCTTAGGAGTTTAAGAAGTTTTCATTAGGGGCCATGAAAGAACGTTAGATGCTGGATCTCATTCACTGAGATCAGTGATTACGTAAAAGCCACTTTCCTGGGTAGTTGTTATAATTACATATTAAATATATATTATATTACTGTGAGAATATCATGTTTTATTAGAGTGGTGATATTAGTATGTATTACTCCTTTAGTTGACTCACTACGTAATTCAGAAATTATATATTAATTATATTATATATATATATACTTAAGAAAATGACTGATAGTTTTTATCTTTACCATATTTATTAGATATATAAAGATAATAAAAAGAGTAAAAGTGTTATAATTAAAAATTTAAGAAAAATATAATATATATATTATTTTACTGAAATAAAAAAATATACTATATTTAAATATATATATAGTACTTACTTACTAAATATTAATTTATACTTTTTCCACAGTAACCGTTTTTTGTTATAACTTTCTATTTATATATATTTTTATTTATTTTTATTCTTTTTGCGTATGTGTGAAGCACGTCAACAAGATTTTGTGAGACAATTGGAGCATAACTCTTTTGCACCCCACAAACTCCTTTCCCAAGCCTCCACACAGAGCCTACGACCCGCCAATATATTGAAAAAATAGGTTTATCATATGAGAAATGACTAATTACTCTTTGAAATTAATAATTCTTGAAATTTATGTCAAAAAATCTATAACGCTTTTCTTGAGTGAGCCACATACCGGCTTTAAAGAGAGGATGATGGAGAGCTCTTATACTCTTATCTTCGTCAATAATTTGAGAGATCTGCAAACCGAGTCTTGAAAAGTATGTACTTTCACAAACAAGCTACACTTTATTTGAAAATAATAGGGCACAAATTAGCTAAGTATTTCCACGAGAGCAAGAAAAAAATTACACAATTAATTAAGCCATCAAAACCATAATGGTAATACTTTTATATCACGTGAGATTCACCAATGAATTTTATTCGAGGTCATTTTTGAGTTAATCATTTTGATACAAATGACAAAGGTGGTCTATTTTATGTAACTCCCTCTTGAACAGAACTCTTCATACGTTGATAAGAATCCAAAAAGAAGTACAATATAAATATAATTATATATGGATTACTGTCATATGGTTATCCGCTAACTAATAGTAAATTAGTGTGTCGTTTCTGTGAGCAATCTTTTATTTCACTTTTTATTGGCTAGTGAATATTTAATGGCTTTAAGCATCATTCATATCACATATATTATATATTTAAGGCAAGCTACTAATAAATTTTTTTAACCCCTGCTGTTGATACACACCGTGTTCGAAGTGAAATTTGGTTATTGTGTTACGTCTAGAGAGAAAGTTAGTCCGATTCCGCAAAGCCACGGATGCGTCATACATCGTTTTCGCTCAGATTTTGAAATCTATTTATTTATCTCCTGCAGCATTATGTGTTTTGGTCTCAGTCACCCTAGCTTTTGTGTACAAGATGCCCCATACTGTTGTATATAAGCAAGCCTTATAGCAACATGATTGGGTGTTTTCATCGTGCCACCCACTTTAGAGGAATCTCTCAGTGTGCGTCAAACAAGAAATTCTGTCTGAGCTAATAGTCTATTGTTATGGTCAAGAGGTATACACTCTTGGAGTCTCATTCAATCAAGAACGGAGGTGTGCTCAAACACGAAGACTCTTTAGAAGGAACATTTACACAATTAAACATATAAAAATCGTATTAGTATCATTACCTGTCATAAGTAATATATACTCTTTCACCCTTTTGAGTGTTATGTTATTCACGATAGCATAAGGGGAGACATATTCAGTATTTATTAAAATTCTCTTACACAATATGTGTCTATTCCAATCTACCCTAATTAGCTTAATTATGTCAGTCGCGCGTCAGTCTCGCAACTTACTAACTCAGCTATTATATATACTATAGATAAATGATTGATGAGTGAGAACATATAAGTTACCTCATAATTACATTAAAATGATATAATACTTTACTATAATACGCTATCTACTAGCATAATAAAAATTCTTGCGGATGCGAATTTAGAAAGTAGCTGATGATATTAGTGATATAGAGAAACAAATATGTATTAGCGTTGATTATCTGAATTAATGAGAATAACTAAATGATTAAATTAAATACGTTACTGGTTTACAAAGTTTGAAACGTTTTGGGGCATTATTTAAGAATTTAATTTTTTTTGAAAAAAACGTTTTTATTATCATGGTTATATACAATCTCTAAAAAAATACGAAAAGTAAAAATAAAAATAGTTTAAATAAACGAAAATAAAATAATAATTATATATATAGGTTTATTATTATGTAGTACTCACTTATGAGTGAGTGTGATGACTCAATTTGTTTCTTAATGCTGAATTCGCAAGGTCTGAGTATTTGCCTCAACTTTAGGAAGGATACTTGTGAGAGCACATAACGTTCACAAGTCATTAATGAATCGAATGTCTTTTTTGTAGTAACATAACCTATTAGTGATACTAGCTAGAGAGCCTAATGTTTGTTCTGTGTGGTAATTCTTGCGAGAGGTAGCCTCACGAAGTCCCATTGAAATTAATTTTCTGTGGGTTTAACATGGTGTAGAGGATAATGTTTACAGGAGTCACGGAGTCGGAGTCGAACACAATTATTTATTGAGTTTAAGTAGATGGAAAGTACTCGAGTGGCTTCTTACACTAGAGAGATGTGTGCGAGAGGACGTACAGAGAGAAGCTATACGTGTAAACTAATCTCACAAATTTTTGAAACTTAAAGGAGTACGAGTGAGTTAGAGAAACATAAATAGCCAAGGAGTCTGGTGAGAATACTCTGAGTGAGAGTGGAAAAAAAATTATATATTTTTTATGACCTGCAGCGCCTCTTTTTTCTAGACATAGTTCTATTTTACCTAATAGTCCCCTACTCTTTAATGATGTAATATTAATGGTGCTTGCTAGTCTTTAATAATTGATCTCTCGGTTTAAATAGATGACAATTTGAGATATATATGAGAGAGTATATTTATGATATAGCCTTCCAAAACGTGTCTCATTTGAGATTTCTCTCACTTTATATAATTAATTATATATGAGAGTAGGCAGTCATTCACATATCGATATATTTCGTTCAACGAGTACTATATCAAAATATGTCAATTTTAAAAGGTCTGATATATCATTTTTTATTCAATTATTTTGAATTCAATGATTCTAAAGCTAATTTATTTTTTAGATAAGATCTCAATTTTATCCTTCATGTATATTTTAACCATAGTCCGCAAAAATTTGCCATCCGATTTTAATTTTAATTTTGAGATAGTTGCCACGGAAATTGGAAATGATTTTATATCTATTTTAATTATTATTATATATTGTTATTTTTCACCTTTTTCAATGTCCATTGTATGAAAAAATTCTTTGGATTAATTGTTGAGTTTCAATTAGTATTAGATATGAATTAAGTAATAACTCTCGCTGAGTAAAATTGGAGGATATCCGAGAGAGCAAAAGAGATATTGGATATAGCCGGCCTTTATATTTTGTTGTTGACCATATATTAAAATTAATAGCACAATTATTAATGAAAGTCAATTTTTGGTGCATTGTATTGGCCTATACAACTGGAGAACGTTACGATCAAACACCAGGGAACAAGCTCTACTTCTAAATCTGAGTATGGAGTATATAAATTACCTTTTCTCGAGAGTATTGAAATGTAAGTTACAAATTTATACTGCTCTGCACACATCAACCAATGCGTAGAATATAGCTTTACTTTTCATATCAATATTAAGTATATTGGATTTAATATATTTATATATTTTAGGCATAATTTATACTTATACCTTCTATTATAATATATATACTATATAAAAAAATAGTTTTTTCTCATCAAGTTGATGCAGCTTTAAATTCAAAGTAAAAATATATCTATAGAATTCGAGTCTTTATAATTATACTAAGCATTTATACCTGTTTTCCCCATAATATTATTATAATGATTTATTATGGTAGGCTAAAATTTTATGAATAATATAGTAATTTTCCTGTTGAACGCTTTATTAAGTTTTAATATTAATTTTTTCTCACTAGCTTAATATATAAATCAAAGTATTAGCGCATCTAACAGTATTTTAATTTAATTTAACCAGTGAATATAGATAATAAATAATAATTTGAATTATTTAAATTTTAGATTTTAACACTCAAAATCTATGCATTTGTATATACTTCAGATGATATTGGTTTGCAGCCAAGGTATCTACCGTTCTATAACGTAAAATAAAACTAAGTATCTTGTATTCTCTTCTAGACGATTCACTTGCTAATTGGTTTGAAAATTACTTATGGCTATAGTATATGAGTGACCAGTATAAGAATTCATTAGGTATCCAACTAAGTATTAATGCCACCTGTAAAAATACCTACTAAATAAATATCAATACCTATATATATCAGTTCACACTCTACTAATATATAGTATATGTACTATTATACCTCACTAGTATATAATATACCCTATTTTATTTATACTGTTGCATAAGTTAACTTTAAAATGAATAAGTAGGTTTAAGCTAATCCTTCGTGTGTTACATCTTTATGATAATAGGGTTCTCCAAATACTCAGTAGATACTTGGTCGGCATATCGCTTAAATGTAGTGTATAGTAATATGTCTATTCTTCTATTTACAATAATAATTAGTCCTCATTACTTATTTGTTAATGATTATATATAGTTTTCTGAATGCTTATGATCACAATTATATTACTTTATTACTTTATTATATAGATATTTTCTATTTTTATCTTGAAGGTTCGTTTTTATTTAATTGGGGACTACTAAAATATGAATTTTATTTTTTAAAATAAAATATTTCACTTATATAATTCCTTTGTCTATATTATATTAATTTTTAGGTAAATATCTAGTTTTTGATCTAGAATATTCTTCAAAAAAAATCTAAGTTCCCAGAAAAGTTAAGCTTTACTCAACTTGTGAAATTATTTTTTAAGAATAAATTGTTTTATGAGAGGAAAAGTTATTTTGAATAATTATATCCAATAGTGAAAGTACAAAATTACTTAAATAGAATTTTCTTAAATAAAATCTATTAAACACTTAACTTAACTTTTTATTGAGTGAGAATGAATTTTAGACATTTTTTTGTCTTTGAATCCTTATCAATTGATGGCACAAGATCAATATAAGATTATATATATTATCTAAAAAACTTAATAATTTTTACCTATTTTTCTTTTTTATATAATCTTATTTTTATATTAGATCCATATATATCACTCTAAAAAATAAAATTATAATATTATTTTACCTAAACAACATTTATACAACCTTCTATTTCAAGATCTGAATCGTAAATTAAATCTAAAACACATAATCACAAGAAAAAAAAAATTAGACGAAGTCGTTATACCATAATCAAATTATACACCAACGCACACGAGAGAGAGTGTGCACACACACACACAATTCAAACAAATTTATCTTTTAGAGCTTACTATATCATACACAAACAGCACAAACAAACATAAATAAGACAGAGAAGCGAGAGAGCGAACCAGCAACATATACTAACAATTACAATTACAAACGAGATACAAAAGCACAGCCATAACAACAACACGCCAAAAACGCCACAACACTCGTGAACATTCAACAACATGAGTATCTTAAACAACACAACAACCAACAACAACACAACAACAACAACAACACAACAACGCAAGCGACCACTGGTCAGGTACAGTAAAACGTAATCAAATAAACAAGGAGAGAGAAAAAAACATCTAACTAATCAACTATAAACTATAACTATCAATAACTCTATACACAAAGCAAACAGATTTAATGATGTAACAATCGATCTATCATATTATTTATCTGTGAATATCTAACTCTCAGATCAGACGAATCAAAATGAACAAGTAATTTTTATTGACAGTTTCGGTATTCTTTGAGCTTAAAATATAATAAATTCTCTAAAATCTTTTCAACATTCAATAAATAATTATACTTCATCTAATAAATCGTAGTGTGATCTTATCATTATGAACGAGATTTAGACCTGAGAGTCGTAGGAGTGCTTATTTTACTTAATCGCAGACATCTTTTACAAAAATTTCACTCAGCGAGCCACCATTATCGCACACTATGATATATTGTACTGCAGGTCACAGCTATTATCTGCTATAAAATGTACCTAAAAGTTGCAGAGATTTCACTATATTATTATTATTATGTATTTATTATTATTTCACTTAATATATTAGATTTATTATTATTATTGTGTAATTGTTATTATTATATTTTTGATTGGATTCGATTCGATTATTTATTGATTTATGAATTAATTTAATTTAATAATATATTATTTATTTATTTATCGTGATTGTTATGCTAGAATATCGGGTAATTGGACAGGCTTATGACTCTCTATAAACTTTACCATTTATTTAATTATATTTTATTTATTATTGTATAAAATGATTATTTTTAATATTATTAGTAATTTAATTTATTATTAGTTTATATATTGATATAGTATATTATTTATTATATTATTATTAATTATTATAGTATGATGAATTTTTTTTTATTAATATGTGAGATATAGACTATAAAATTAACTAGATAGCCTTTACTGAAGAGGCAGTTGTGGCACAAAATGATTGTTGTGTGTTTTTAGATGGCTTAAGTACATGTTTATTATATATGTGTTTTTTTCACAGTGCAGTAATTACACATTAATTATTAAATAAGATAATACAGCACCGGAATCAAAAAATATCTATAATATATCATGTAAAGTGCGATTTATAAAAACTTAGAGGATTTGAAAGAAAAAAATATAAGTACACACATTAGTAAGGCTGAAAAATATATAAACTAAATAAAAAAAAAAAAAAAAAAAAAAAAAAAAAAAAAAAAACTAATAGAATTATGAAAAGCAAAATAAATAAATAAAAAAATAATAAGCATTTAACCTAGAGGAACATAATAACAAACTACACAGTAAGTAAATGACCTGATATGATCAATATTTTACAATAAACATCGAGATTCACTATTAAACTATTACAGATATCTCCAAATAGTTTTTATATCTAATCATATACCTAACAGTATTAATAAGAAAACGAAAATTTTATATAAATATTCATTAATAATATTACGCAACAATTTAAAACAGATCAAATGACTTTAGCCTTGAGCAAGTTAGGGTTAGAGAGGTTAGACTGAGTAAAGTTTATATTCTATTTATTTATTATATATGTTTATACTGAATTTGAGGGTTCCACAGTGTATTTAAAATCTAAGCTGAAAGTGTGTTTGCTCGTGTTCAGCTTATTCTCTAGTATTCGCCACCTGTTTACATTTACACACCTACACACGCGCGCGCTCGTTCTTCTTCATCTAATACTCGCTTTTTTTTTTTCTTTTTTTTTCCTGTACTCTCTTTTTTTGTTTCTTTATACCTCTTTATTATTTTTATTATCATACTTACATTAATATAATATGCACCTTTAAAATCGGTATCGAGAATGTTTATTCAAAAATATACCATTTCATCCATAAACAAAATACTTGAGCAAAAAACACAATAGAATCATTATCATTTTCAAAAATATAGACACATATTATGGTATTATTAATAAACCATTATTATTTAAAATTATTGTTTATTATTAACTACTTAAAGTAGTTGTCTACTGGTAATTTTACCATTGTCTATTTCAATACTCGAAACATCCAACACACACATGTATACGTCACATACACGCACACGCAGCGACGCACAAACACCAAACACGCACACAAAGCATAACAAAACACGACATCACAGATTCACATAACGCACACGTTTAACACAAATTAGCACTACTGTATCTAACAGCACACAAGCTACATCAGCACATCACATCACTTTTGATAACTACGAAGCAATGCTGCCAGATGTTTAAAGTCAGAATAACATATAATATTTATTAATGTTTATTATGTGTTCGTTATCACGTTATTTTTGTTTATTTTTGAAAAAATAAGGTAAGGTACTGACAATTTTGTAAAGTCACACAACCAACGAAATTACTATATTCGGTGTACACACAAACTAAACAACTTATATCTGAAATCAACTAATACACAATTTACAATATACGCAAGCGACCACTCATAAACACAGATTTAACACTACACAATCACATAGATAGCACCTTACTTAAAATAAAAAAAATATATAGATAGTTGAGAATAATATATATAAAATTAATGGATTTCGACTATTATATATTATAAAAATAAAAGTATAGCCTCTAATCAATAGTTGAAATTTTCCTACATATGAGGTATTTTTTTATTATAATATAAAAAATAAAAACAAAACAAAGATAAGGCCTATCGATGACAGATTTATATAGGAACTAATAATTATCCTATTGTTCAGAGTTTTTATGAGTAATTGGTACCCAGTTAGTGTTTTAGATCTACATACATATATATATATATATACCCTAGATTATTATTAAAATCAAATAGGATATACTTCTATTATATTATTAAAAAATATAATTAAATAAGAATGGGATAAAACGATAAATTAAGTACGTTATGGCCAACATTCGTTTGTTTGAGTTATATTAAATAGTAGCGAATAATAGTAAAAAAACTATACCCATCCGTAATTTATATATTGTTAAAGTTATAAAAAATAATAAAACTACAAAAATATTTATTATATTAATTGAAAATCTTATATAAAGAGTCAACTCACTATAAATAAAAATAATAATAAAGCAATAGTAAATAATATCACGACAAATTACGGCAGTCCTCTTTATTAAAGTAGAATAAAAGTTTTATAAACAAGTACCTCTGTAAAAGTTAAAATTTTCCCATAAGCTAGATAATATTATTTCTTATATAATATAATAATAAATGTCCGTAAAATGAATTCAAAATATCAATATGGTACCTCCTATATAGTTCAAGTATAGTATTATGCATATTGAAAATTTTTATATATAATCTATACATTTCCCTATATTCTGTGTATAATATATATATATATACCTAAACAAAACTATATCATAACTATAACTGACTTAGACGGTAGCTATGTTAAATAGGGACGCGGACCATTAGTATTTAAACTTAGAAGGCGCGTTTTTTCAAGAGTGAAATCATGAATAAGAAATGAAGAGAGAAAATTCCAAATATAAATATATTACAGTCTATCGGGACTAATTATTTATAACTGAAAAACACATTTCTTGTGTATATAGAGGAACTTGTGTTTGAGAAAGCTTAAGTTTTGTTTTAAGAGGAGCGCGTTAGCAATAGTGTTTGTTTTACTATTTACTAGGTTGGTTCAATAGTTATTAGTGTTATTGGTTAAGGGAGTATATATTACGGTCTGATGATGTTATTGCATAAAATATTTAGTTATCGGGGTGAGGTGACAACTTTCTGAGGGTGAATAGGTCAATTACTTAAGTTAGGTTTAGGTTAGGTTTTAGGTTAGGCTCTCAAGGGTTTGTATGGAAGTTCAGGTTTGTGTTAAATATAGAGCTTAGAAATTGTGTTGTAGATTGCAAAGGTTTTACTATATTTGTAATGTTTATAAGTTATACTATAGATTGTTAATAAAACATAGCTAGTACTAGTAGGTCCTAAACTGAAACCAAACCTGGATGGATTTAACGATGCTTGCAAATCTAGCCTAACCCTAGAAGGAATTTAAACGTTGCCTTGTATAACCTAGAGAGTTCCTGGCTACCATGGCTATGGCTATTTCTTTTACAGTCTTTCCTTGCACCTATTTTGTCACATTAGGATAAAAGGAATTTCATTCAAATTTTTTTTTTATGAGAAAAGTCTAATGGGAAAACTCAAACTTTGAAGATCTGTAACTTTTTTTTCCTAAAGAACTATTAATGCGAATTTTGAGTTGGTCTTCAACATTTTTATAGATTTTAATATACACTTTTATACCGGTATGTTTTCAAGATGGTTCTGTAAATAATTACCCTTATATTGACCTAAACTTAATTTTTCTAAACCAATTTATATAATTTTATATTTTTTATTATTTAAATTTATAACTAACCTCTCGGATTTGGCATATTTAGTCATCTTAGATGGGGATGAAAGATATATAAAAAAAAAACGGATCAGAAAAAATATCAATGTTTTAGTCCAGACTTACTTAATCAGACTAATTACCGTTAACGGAAATTTATTCATATCAAGAAAAAATAGAATACAAATGTGGTGAATGTATTTGTTAGAAAGGTAGCCATAGTAGGCGCAGAACTACGCAAATATCTGCTTTATAAAAAACACAGTAACGTTTAAATCTGTTGTTGACAACACTAAAAACTAAAAACAAAATGACTGCCTTGTGCTTGCTATAGTTCAGCATAAAGTAAGATAAAAAGAAGTTCCGGTCAGTTGAAATATGTGTTTCAGATTATCGATGTGTCATATAATCTAGTTAATATGAATACTGTATTAAAAAACTAATAAACATTCCATGGGTAAAGGTATAGCAGGACAGGACTCACAACATATTTCCTTAAAAAAATTCTCCAGTCCAAAATAAATATATATTCGATATATATATATATAGGTTTGATATATTACTTGATATTATTATATATTATTATATTTATTATACATACAAGTATATATATATCGATTAATTATTGAAGAATAAATTTTTCAGAAATATGTGGAGTCCTGTGCAATACCCTTTACCACATTAATGTACAAAAATTTATCGATATTTCCTACATTTTAAATTTAATTTCAATAAAAAATTGAACTATTGTTTCAGCTATCTTAATAAGTAATATGCTTCATTCTGGTTAATCCATTAGGGATGAGCAAACTTTCAAAATTTGTTTCAAAATTGATCAGTACATTGATATCATTATTTTTTTATAATCATTTTTTTTTTTTCACGATTATAGATGTACCTTACATAATTTTAAAATTAAAATTAAAATTAAGTATCTGTACTAAAAAAAAAGAGTATACATAAATATATAAGATATATAATGTTTATTATAAACATAAATGAATGGAAAGATAAAGATATGATTAATGTTTATATATAACTTATGTTATGTTGTATCCAAATTAACTGAGTCAAAATCATCTCACTTAGGTCTAACTTTTATGGCAATGTTGATCAATCTAGGTTGGGTTTAGATATACAGCATCGACGATCCATATTGGGTTTGGTCTTGTTAGGTACCTGTTAGTTCAAGTTATGACAATAAGATTCTGTTAAGTATAATAACACAGATTACTATGTGTAATATCTTAATAAAATTTTCATAACTGAACTAAGCAGGGTCTTAAACCTGAGACCCTAACCTATATGGAAAAATAGACCTTACCTAGATGATTTTGACTGTCATATATATATATAAATATAATATATATATAATATATATTATATATTATATATATTATATCTTTATATATATATATTATAGTATATAATATATATATATATACATCTACATAGATAAATATACAAAAACATTGCTTGCAATAACGATTGGTAAAGATAAAATAAAGAAAGAATTTAAATTAACAAAATAACGAAAATAACAATTAAAATCTGTAATCTATAATATGAATACACAAAAATACGTTCAATTGCCGATAACAATCTATTTCTCAAAAAAGCACTTATCCAATCTACAGATTCAGAACCAACTTCATTTACACCTTTGAAAGAAACGATAATATTTTTTGTGCTTCAATTGATTAACTTTAAATTTTTAAATTAAATTACCGTACTTAGGCTATCAATTAAATATAAAAAAAAATTTCTCTCCAAATTTTTAGGTTTGCTCATTGATAATTTTTTTCATTTAAACAAAAACAACTTTTTTTTATTAGCAATTAAGATACATACAGTATTATTACTGTAATGTAATAAATATTCTACTAATGGCCTGGTCAAATAAAATGTTATACATCTGTAACTGTAATAATACCTAATCTTGCATATTTTATCCAATTATCTAGAGGATAAACAAAAAACTGCTGCTATTTTATTCACCTTCTACAAAATGGGTAAAAAAATTTAAAATCAAATCTTTTTTTGCTGACGGCTACGTGATAACGCGATGTCACCTTTTTCAAGAGATAAAAAAGATACGCCCCCCCCTTCAGAACCTATACCCCCTCATCTCTATGAGGGACACTGTAAAATATATATACTCACCTCTATATAGAATATGTTTATTTTTTTTATTGTCTTTCTTATTAAAGAATTACATTAAAAAATATTTACAGTTAATAATCTAAATTCATGTTAATGAGATTATATGACACTCCACAATTACTATAATTAAATCCCTATAGAATTATTTACTACTTTGTGGATCTGTAATTTTTTCTGAAAAGACCGTGATTTTTGTAATTTTTTATGCTTCATTACAACTAATTTAGAATCTATGTTATGATTTTTATAACAATCAGTATTGTCATGGTTCTGCTTGACTATTACCGAAAAGTATAAAGGTGCACTAAAATATCTGGTCTTAGATATTTTAGTTCTTGTGTAACACATTCCTACTCAATTGAAACTAAAAACAAAATGTACAGAAATCATGAAAATAGTGTCTGATTAACTGCTGAAAATCATTTTTGTGCACAAAATAAACAAAAATCCTAATAATTATATAATGAAAAGTATACTCCACTCTTGAAAGTAATCCTTCCATCCTTACTGTCATTATTTAACTGATCTTTGTAACTTTTTAGTTCTGTTGAATCACTCATTATTATCACTATTGAAATTATTAAATGGGTCATTCCATGTCAAATTACCAAGGGCCTCCAGGTTGACCACCTTCAACTTTTTAAAAATATTTACCAAATGTTCCTTGCAGTCTTAAATGAGGTCCTGCATAGTTTTAGCTTCATACAACATTTATTCATAGCACTAGGGGTCCTCAAATAAAAGGTGGTTTGGAATGTAGATGAATTAGTAAAATTTTGGCAAAGTTTGATGCTTTATTAATCTGCAATGAACACCATTTGCATTTTTGGGGTTTGGTATTCTGGGTCAACTTTTTTTGCACAATTCAAAAATGGCAATGCCAAAGGCTGTAGCACAGTATTTTTTCTTGAATTTTATCACAAAGTTGCTATATATCCTAGTTTTTAATTTATAAAATATTTGTGTTAAATTTTAAATTATGTAAATTACTAATGGTAGCCACAAGTGATGCAACCTTTGTTTGTGCATAAGAAATCCATAAAAATTTATTTTCACATAATACTTGAAACTTTTGTTGTATAATAAGTAAATAATTAAAAAAATTTTTTTGCATAACACTAGGATAAATTATAAAGTATGCTTGCATGCATCACCACAACAGATTTACATCAAGTACTATAACTACATGAAGCCATGTTATATAAGACAAACTGAACCCCACATTTTGTTAAAAGAAAAAAAAAAAAAATTCCCTGTTTTTTATCTATTTCTTTAAATGCAAGGTTACAATCAAATCTTTTTTTGCAATTTCTAAGTATTTTTTTGAATATATATATAAATATATAATATTATAAATTTAATATATATATATATATAATTAGTATATATATTATGTATTATAATATTATACTTATTATGATATATATATATATTGTATAATATTATTATTATATTATATATATATTATATTTATATATATATTATATATATATATTATCATATATTTATTATAATATATATTAGATATATTATATATATATTATATATATATATCATATATTATATTACCGTATCTGATATATATACCACCACTAATTAATATATATATAGTATATAATATATATATATATAATTATATTATATATATATATATCTTTTATTATATATATATATATTATATTATATATATATATATTTATATACTATATTTAGTGATGTAGTAGATATCTTTTTTTTTTTGCATCTGCAGACTGTTTGAATTTTAATATTCTGGCAGATGCCGGATATATATATATCCCCTATATATATATACTATATATATTATTATATAATATATTATATAATATATATATATATAATATTGATATATTATATATAGTAGACTTATAAATTTAATTTGTATCTCTCAAATATTAAGTCACACTCTCACTTTCAATTGTTGTCAAATGTTCAAAATGGTAATTAATGATTTAATGATAAAAGCGTTATTCATTTGTTTTTGAGTTAAGTATGGAGATATGTTCCCTTTTGAATTGAAAGGAACAAGAATAACAAAATTCCACTCGGTAAAAAATAAATTACCTAAATCAAAGTCTTTTGCTTTTTTGCCTTCGTGTCAAAAATACCGTCTGTGAATCTGTTCTTTGCCTTTTTGCTTTCGTGTCGTGAATACCGAATACCATTTGTGAATCTCCGTTTTTGCCTTTTTTGATTTCGTGAATATCGTTAAAGAAGTCTTTAATTTCATGATCAAAATTATGTTATGGCTTTTCAAGTTTTAACTATTCAAATAAAATTGTGATTTAAACTGTGTTGGTTTCGTATCAAGACCTACGTAGGTGAAGAGAAGTTTACCAGTAACTACACTGTTGATTGAAAAGAACGTATTTCAATATACTGTGGAAAAGAACAATTTCCACATCAATTACCGTTGCCGTTACCTATCTATGATTTTACTCAAGTAAGTTGTTTATGTTTTTTTGTTTTCTTTTCATATTTTTTAAGGTGCATTTCTCCATCTGCGTTAATATCAAGTTAAATTTAAATTTATCGACAGTTTAAGTTACTTTTTAAATACCTATGCATAAAAATGGTATATTGACTCATCTTAATTACGAGGAGAGTACATAATTTTTATTATTATTGGAAAATTTACGTAACTAATGGCCATTCTAATGATAAAATAATTTTCTTAAATTTTGCTAATTTTGAAATTATTTTGAAAAATTATTTCCTCTCGCGTTATATTTGATTTTCTTGCCATTTTCTGAATATTTGACCCATAAGTTCTTTTGCTAAAATTTGGAAATTTTGCTGCTTCATACTTTTATTTAGCAATTTTGAACTTTTTTTATCGTATATTTTTTGAAGTTAAAATTCTTCGTATTTGATAAATACTTTCATTAATATGCCCTTTTGTATCTAGTGAGTAAAATTCGAGCTATTTTTTTTTGGCATAAGGAAATTTTTCGCTATATTTAAAGTGCTTATTTGCTAGGTTATATATTTACAAATATATATGTATTGAATTTTGATGTCCTGGGTTCGCTTATTTATTTAAACGGTTGTGTCAACTTTCGTTCGTTACACACTGTGCTTTACTCCTCAAAACACCAACGCCGGACCAATATATGCATATTTTGCCTTTTAATAATCTTTATTGTGCGTTGCGAAGGTTGTTGCATATGCATTCTTCAGCAATCTTTATTGTTGCAGTGTTGAGTTGTAACAGACATTAGTGGATTCAAACGGTGCGGTGCCTGTGCGGCGGTGCGGTACAGTTACGGTGCTGGCGAAACGGTTCGCGTTTGTTGGTTTGCGGTGCAGTGTTGGAACGGGATGCGGGCAGTTCTGGTGCGTGCGGAACGGTGCAGTGCAGTTGCGAAACGGTGCGGTGCGGGCGGTATATCCTTTGAACGTGCGCAGTTCTTTCAAGAGTGCGCATTTGTTTCACACCTGCGCTGTTTGCTCAATTTAAACGTGAGCAGTTCATTTTAAGAGTGCGTATTTGTTTCCACACCTGCGCTGTTCACTTATACGTGCGCAATTGACTTTGTGCTTGTTTTCTCGTGCGCAATTGACTTTGTAGTTGCTTCACGTGTGCGCGCAGTTCACTTATATGTGCGCAATTGACTTTGTGCCTGTTTTCTCGTGCGCAATTGACTTTGTAGTTGCTTCACGTGTGCGCAGTCAACTTATATGTGCGCAACTGACTTTGTGTTGCTTCATCACAGTGCGCAGTAGCTTCGTATTGGCTTCAGGTGTGCCGCAGTCAACTTAATCAAGTGCGCAATTGACTTTTTGCTTTGTTTTCTCGTGCGCAATTGATTTGAGTTGCTTCACGATGTGCGCAGTCAACTCATACCGTGCGCAATTGACTTATAGTTGACTCATTCATTTCATATATTGCGCAGGTGACTTTGTTTGCGCTTTCACGTGTGCGCAGCAACTTTACGTGCGCAATACACTTTGTGCTTGTTTTCTCGAGCGCAATTAACTTTGTAGTTGCTACTCGTGTGACGCAGTCAAACTGTATACGTGTGCAATTGACTTTTTGCTGTTTTCTCGTGCGCAATTGACTTTTGCAGTTGCTTCCGAGTTGCGCAGTCAACTCAACGTGCGCATTGACTTTTATAGTTGCCGCAGGTTCATTTTTATATGCGCATGATTTGTATTGCTTCACGTGTGCGCAGTCAACTTATCTGTGCGCAATTGACTTTGTGTTGTTTTTCCGTGCCGCACTTACTTTGTAGCTGCTTCTCGTGTGCGCAGTAAACTTATACGTGCGCAATTGACTTTGAGTTTGCTTCATAGGTGCGCAGTGACTTTGCAGTTGCTTCAAGTGTGCGCAGTCAACTCATACGTGCCCAATTGACTTTGTGTTTGCTCAGTTCATTTGGTGGTTGCTTATCATACGTGCGCCATTGACTTTGTGTTGTTTCTCGTGTGCAATTAACTTTGTAGCTGCTTCTCGTGTGCGCAGTCAATTATACGTGCGCAATTGACTTTGAGTTTTGCTTCATAGGATGCGCAGTGACTTTGCAGGATTGCTATCACGTGTGCGCAGTCAACCATTACGTGCGCAACTTGACTTTAAGTGCGCAGTTCATTTGTGTTTAGCTTCATTACGTGCGCAATTGAACTTTGTGCTTGTTTTCTCCGTGCGCCAAGTTAACTTTGTGCTGCTGTTCGGTGCGCAGTCAAACTTATAGTGCGCAATTGACTTTGAGGTTTTGCTTCATAGGTGCGCAAAGTGACTTTGCAGTTTTGCTTCCGTGTGCGCAGTCAACTCATACGTGTGCAAATTGACTTTTTAGTTGCGCAGTTCATTTGTGTTTGCTTCATACGTGCGCAGTGACTTTGTAGTTGTTTTTCGTGTGCGCAGTCAGCTTATATGTGCGCAATTGACTTTGAGTTTGCTTCATAGGAGGTGCGCAGTGACTTTGCAGTTGCTTCACGTGTGGCAGTCAACTCATACATGCGCAATTGACTTTATAGTTGCCGCAGTTATTTCATATATGCGCAGTGACTTGGTAGTTGCTTTCACGTGCTGCGGCAATTGACTTTGTGTTTGTTTCACGTGGGCGAAATTGATTTTTGTGATATTTTTGATTTTCTGCGCTGTTGACATTTTTTTTGTACTTTTGATTCTTTAGTGCGGTTTTCTCAGGCGCAGTTGATATTTTACTCTGCGCCTGTTACATTTCGTCTTTGTGCTTTTGACTCTGCAGTGGTTTTTTTTTGGCGCAGTTGATATTTTTCTGCGCTGTTGACATTTTTTTTGCACTTTTGATTCTTCAGTGCGGTTTTCTCAGGCGCAGTTGATATTTTCTGCGCTATTGATATTTTTCTGCGCTGTTGACATTTTTTTGTGCTTTTGACTCTGCAGTGTGTTTTTTTTGGGCGCAGTTAATATTTTTCTGCGCAGTTAGTTTCCCAGGGTTTATTAACTGCTCTAGTAGCCAGTTGGGAAATATTCACACTACTTCACATTTGAATATAATTTGTTCACGATGGATATATTAAACGATTTAGACTTAAAGGTCACAGAGGAGTTCTCAAATGAAAAACCTGCGTCTTCTTCGGATGAAAATATAGCTAGTTTAAAAGCACTTTACAGGGTGAGCTGAGTCCCCTTCGGATGAAAGGGGTGTTTTAAGAAGCAAAGCTTACTCTATGCTTGCAAAACATTTTCCTGAAAAAGTGATGAATTCAGCAGGGTCACCTACCCTCATCGCCTGTTGTTATCAAAACAATTTTTGACAAGGTGACCTCGATTATCTCGGGACATTAAGGCTCAAGATACTCTGATCTCGAAAACCTATTAATAGGGACTGAGTACACCAAGTTCGACCAATCGCTTCTAGAAGCGAAGAGATTTCCGCTACTGATGCTTACCACATAAAAGTTGGCTCAAGCTCTTCAACTGTTAAGAGTCGAATATGGATATTGTTAATCGAGTCTCGAAGATCTTCTGATGCCCTTTCTTCTGAAAATGAGAGAGCAGCTTCAAATCGAACAAAACATGCTGTGAACATTCCAAGTCTTTTCCCATGCAGCCTTTTAGCCTGAAGATCCCAGCCCTAAAATGCGGAGATTTTTCAGGCGAGAAGGACAAGCACTCCTTTCGTTCCTTTCTGCAGGAGTTCAATAATGTGTATGGGGGGAGGAGGGACTTGTCACAGGCTGTTAAGTTGCAGTATCTCAAGTCCCATTTAAAGGGATATGCTCTCAGAGACATTGAGCATTTGACGGGTACGGATGAGAACTATTAAGTTGCCTTGTCCATTTTTAAAAGAACATTATTTGGACAAGGCCTTCATTATTGATTCTATTTTCATGAATGATCATCTCCGCCTTCTGGGAGGGAAGCAAACTTGAAACGGTTCCGGATCCTTTATATTAAGGTTCGGGCTATCCTAAAGAACTCAAGGAGCTCGCGGGTGAACCTTCTTCCGAGGAAAGTTCTTGGCTGCAAATTAATCAAGCCATATATTAGTAGTAAACTTCCTCTCTCATTTTTTTAAAGAGTTGAAGGCTGGCGGACTAAGGAACAATTTATCCGTGCAATTAATCCTGGATTTTAAGGAGCAAATCAGATAATTTGAATCAATGCCGATTTTTTTACTTCCCTCAACTTCAATTCTCATCAATCTATTAGAAACATATCTTCTCTCATGGCATGTCCATTACTGATAGAGGACCTCCTTTTTCAGAAGAGTCATACTTTCAACACTTCAAAAGGTAGTTGCTCTCTAAAAAGAACAACTTTCTCCTCTGAACCTCAATCAAATTCTAATTCAAATTCGAAAAATCAATCTTCAAGGGAAGTCAAGTGTAAGCTGTGCAATGGAGACCATTACCTCTCTGACTGCATGATTTACGTAAACCCTAAATCAAAAAGGGACAGATGTGTGGCATTAAAAAGTTGTTGCAGCTGTTCCACCATCAATCTCATGGCAGATACCTGGTCTAAAACACTGAAAATATTTAAAATACCGGAGCTAAAAGTTTGAGATCCAAAAACATCTAGCCGCTCTCTTTCCGCTGAGAACCACTAACCAAAACAGGAGCATTACTCGTCAGAAACTGACCTTGATGAGGAAATAAAGCTTGATGTTTATCATCTTGTATTAATACTGGGCAATCATCAGCTTCGCATATTCTGCCTACAATAACCATAATCAGGCACAAATAACAAATCAGTTCTATTGCTTCTCTTATTAGATTTCGTTTAAGGAACACCCCCCCCCCCCCCCCCCCCCCCCCCCCCCTGAGAACATAGTGGCCCTAAATTGCTTACTAAACTCGGAATCAACAGTGAACAATTACCTGTAATCAGAAATCCTATAAAAAAAAAAAACATTTATCGGCACCACGTGAATCGTACCTAGTCGACCTAGATATAAATTGCTGTTGCAATTCCTTTCTTTAGAACCCCGGTTCTTGTCGAACCCTTCTTTGGATTGTTTGGGGTTTTGCGGTTAAAGGGTTGCAATCAGCCATTAGTCGAATTTCGTTAAATATAATGTGAGCTAGACAAGTCCCTTTGTGGCCCTTATGGGGATTTCGGTACGATGACATCGACCTTCTTTTAGGTACTGACACTTTATGTCATATATGAAACATTTCCAAATTATCGATTGTTTGGAAGGTAGTGCCATTCAGACTTGCTTTGGGTTTGGTTCCTTTCGCCCAGTGAATTTCTTTTCTACTTCCTCATCAAAAGCCTTTCTATACAGAAAGCATACTTCAACATCAACTCTTGATTTACAATCGAATCAAAGGGATTCATGACTATCCATGTCTGTCTCCTCGCTGCCAAAACACCTATTCCAAGCTTCTCTTAATCTCGTCAACTCGATCATTGACCCTCATCCTACTTACCCGGACGTTCTTAGCATTTCTTCAAATGAAATAAGTGCCGACCTGGGTTTGGAATATCTGTACAGCTTGGAGTTCTTTGGTATCAGCGAGGAAGAGGATTATGTTACATCGATAAGGAATTTATCTCTAAATTCCAACAATGCAATTCAATTATCGATGGAAAATACATATTGAAATCACATGGATCCCAGAATTAGTGGATCAGGTTCCTTCGAATTATCGTATTGCTTTAAGTACGCTTAGACGAGTTAAAATCGTCTCAGCAATCAAGGTCTTGATAAGGTACGCTGATGTTTTTAAGGAACAGCTGAGATGTGGTATCATCGAAATCATCTCTGTTGATCCGAAGGAGTTCGATCGTTAAATATGGATCCCCCACAGGCCTGTAATAAAGATGGCTGATCAGGTTTCTACGAAAATCAGGCCTGTGTTCAATTGTAGCCTTAGAACAAAAGGCGCTCCTTCTCTTAATCAAGCCTGTTACCCAGGCATCGACTTGTTGGTTCTTTTACTTCGTCTCCTTCTTTCCTTTAGGACCAACAAATATGTGAGTTGTCGCTTGACATCTCGAAAGACTTTCTTCAGATCTATCTTAAAACTTGAAGCGATCGTTTAACAAGTTTTGTTTCTGTTTCTGGGAAGAAGATTGCAGACTTGTTTAACTTATACGGTACGCCGAAATCATTTTTGGATTGCGGTATCCCCTTTCTATTTAGGAGCCGTTATAAGAATCTAATTAAAAAGCAAAGTATTCATTCGATCTGGTTCATTCTCGGAGCTTCTTGTCAATAACTTGTTGTGGATAATTTGATCTGACACTCATGATGCTGAGTTTTTGAGAGACATCTATTCAGCCTCACGTAGGAAAGGATGAAGGAGGTGGGTCAAACTTGTGGTTCCCTGGAACACCAACACCCTGATCTAAACGCTCAAATCAAAAAGACGATCATGCTTTCTCTCATAATTGTGATGAGGAAAAAAGTCTTGGGGTATCTCTTTATCATCCCGAAAATTGATACCCTTTTATGATTAGCAGACTTTGACCTTACTTCAGTCGAATCAAAACGAGATCTTCTCTCCAAGTAAACAAAATCTTTGATCCTCTTTCTTTTTTCCTTCCTGTAACCTTAAGGGGACGTCTGTTGATGAGGCGGACATGGGAGAAAGAAATGAGTTGGGATGACTCCATTGACCAGGATATAAAAGAAGATTGGGAGAAACTTCGTGCTGATCTCGACGACCTCAAAAACTTATTTTTCAACGCTTCTGCTTTGAAGCATCAGCAAAATCAATTCAACATCTTTTGTGACGCAAGTTCCAATGTTATGGGTTCGCAGGTCTACGTCACCGGTCAGAAACTTGTCCGTCCTCATTTGTGGGCAAAATCTAGGTGGCTCCTGCTCAGGAGGAAAACACTTCCTTGTCTCGAGACTATTATCAGTCTATTTGGCTCTAAGTGCCTTCCACAAATATTGACGGGATTAACAGAGGTTGAATTCAAGGCTGTTAACACTTCTCGGATTCCCAAATCGTTCTAGCATGGGTAGCGGGAGGAGGTAGCAAAACAAAACAAATTTTCGTCAAAAATAGAATCCAAGATATCAAGAGCATGGTCTCCATGAGAGATGACAATTTACTGCCTATCTCTTTTCACTACGTTAAAACGGATGAAAACCCTGCCGACTTGATAACTCGAGGATTATCACATCGAGAGTTTGTCAAAAAAACTAAGCCTTTGGAAATTTGGTCCGAACTGGCTCAACCATGATCAGGTTTACTGGCCCAATTTCAGCAGTTCGGGGGGAGGATTAATGGACCCTTCTTCAACATTTATGGTCATACAGGCCCCACCTCCTCCTATCATCAACATTTCACGATATTCTTCTTTGTCAACATTGTGAGAGTATGTTCTCTACTTTTCAAATTCGGTGTATCAACTCTTTCCTCAATCGAATGTGACAGAAAAGCTAGACTTTTCTTGTTAAAAGTTATGCAGCAGGAAAGTTTTTCTGTTGAACTTCGGTTTCTAAATGATGTTAAGTCAAACCCTGCTTCTGCTAAAACACCACCTGATTTGGTTTCTACATCTCAACCTCTTTTAGATGACTTCAGGGCTCAAATCAGGAGTAAAGGGCCGTTTATTCTCGGAGCTAAATTATTATTGTTTTTGAGGTTTGGTGAATCCTGTAGTCTTAGTAAATCACATCATCTGACCTTTTCATTCATTAAAGATGCGCATCGTTGCTGTTAAAACACCTTGGCATTTCAGGGCAACCCTGTACATGTATTCCGCTAAAAGGTTCATCTTGGTTACATCAGCTCGACACACGATAAGGAAAATACTGTCGGAATGTGTCATCTGCAAAAAGTACAACAGCCTTTCCTTTCAATATCCAAAGTTCACAAATTTCACAAAAGTTCAAGTTAACTTTTATCGTCCTTTCACTAGTGTAGGTGTTGACTACACTAAACACTTCTTTGTCAAAGTCAAAAATTCAAATCAACAACAAAATGTACATATTGTTGTACACTTGTCTCAACATTCGTTGTGTGTATTTAGAATTTGATCCCTGACATGTCTGCAAAATCATTTGTGCAATCGTTCAAGCGTTTTGTCACTAAGTTTGGAGTTCCAAATTTCTTATATAGTGACAATGCCCGTTCCTTTAATAGAAGCGCGGATGTCTTGAACAATTCGTTGTTTCGAAAACAGGTTCCGAGTTTCTGCGTCAAAATCAAATTAAACATATCCGAATTCCATTGTATAGCCCTTGGATGGGAAGTATGTGGAAAAGATCAATCCGGACTGTCAAAAACTGCCTCTACAAGACAGTAGGGCGTAAAAGTTTGGAATATTTTGATTTTATCACTATCCTGGCGGATATCGCCGACGCCATCAACTCGAGACCTCTAACTTACACCTCTTCGGACAACGATATTGTCCCTTTAACACCAAATTGTTTTTTAAAACCTTTGGCTAATACAAGTCTCATTTTGACTGATCCTACTTCTTCCAATTCACCTTCAAGAGAGGAACTTATTCAGTCCCTCAAGAGATCTTCGGAGATGTTTGAGGACTTTAGAACTCGATGGTATACCGAATACCTCTTAAGCCTGAGAGAAGTAGGAAGAGATCTGTATCAGGTCACATGGAAAAATAAAGTAAAAGTGGGGGACGTTGTACTTATTAAAAGTCCTGTAAAGGAGCGCCCATATTGGCAAATGGGCATAATCCAAACGCTCATATATGGAGATGATGGTAAAGTTCGTTCAGTTAAAGTCCGTACCCCAGGAAGGCTAATAAATGTGTATCCTATTAAACATTTATTCCCTCTGGAATTATTATTGACTCATAGTGGGAATCGGAATAACTCGTTGGACTGATGCCCCTTCTACTACGATGGTTCCTTTACAATCTTCCTTCTCAGGCAACCAGTCTTAGTGTAATCCCAACAGGTAACCAATGATAATTCCACAACAAATCAACAATCTCGTCCTAAAAGAAAAGCGGCGGTCGTGGCGCGATCTAAATTTCTCAATGTCGGTATCGTTCGGAATCGGAATCAGAAGAATCCTCAGATTCTGATGATTAGTATCATTATTTCGGATAATTTAATGATTAAAGATTTTTTTTTCTTTTTTTTTTTTTTTGGCACAAATTCGTCGTAATTTATGCCATCGCCCCGCCCAGGATATTAAAATTTAAATCTTAGTATCTCAAATATTAAGTCACACTCTCACTTTCAATTATTTGTCAAATGTTCAAAATGGTAATTAATGATTTAATGATAAAAGCGTTTTTCATTATTCATTTGTTTTTAGCTATAAATGGAGAAATGTTTCCTTTTGAATTGAAAAGAACAAGAACAGCAAAATCTCACTCGGTAAAAAAATTACCTAAATCAAAGTCTTTTGCCTTTTTGCTTCGTGTCGAAAATACCGTCTGTGAATCTGTTCTTTTGCTTTTTACTTTCGTGTGTGAATATACCGAATACCATTTGTGAATCTCCGTTTTGCCTTTTTGATCGATTTCGTGAATATCGTTAAAGAAGTCTTTAATTTCATGATCAAAATTATGTTATGGCTTTTCAAGTTTTAACTATTCAAATAAAATTGTGATTTAAACTGTGTTGGTTTCGTATCAAGACCTACGTAGGTGAAGAGAAGTTTACCCAGTAACTAACTGTTGATTGAAAGAAACGTATTTCAATATAACTGTGGAAAAGAACAATTTTCCAATCGATTAACCGCTTGCCTTACCGTTACCTATCTACTGATTTTACTCAAGTAAGTTGTTTTTTGTTTCTTTTCATATTTTTTAAGGGTGCATTTCTCCATCTGCGTAATATCAAGTAAATTTAAATTTATCACAGTTTAAGTTACTTTTAAACTACCTATGCATAAAAATGTGTATTATGACTCCATCTTCAAAATTACGAAAGGGTACATAATTTTTTTACTATTATATATTATTATATATATATATATATATAATATATGTATATATATATATATTATATATTATTATAATATATTTATATATTAATATATATTATATATAATTATTATAATATAATATATATACTAATATTATATATATATATATATTTTTGCGTTTTGCACAGTATATTAATATAATTAGTTAAGGACCCAACTCATGCACTCCACAACCTCTTTCCCCACCTCCGACCTTAATGAAAGAGATTTTCACAATGGATTATATAATTTTTTGCACTAGTATTGGAATTCAAATATAGGATGGTTGTGCTTGAGAAACATAATTTTTCTGCCTTTTCTGCTAGTCGCTTCTCTTTTCACTTCATTATTAGCCCAGCATTGCTAAATGCTCTCTTACTTGGAACACTAGTTGGAGACAGGCCAAGTATTTCCTTGCAAAGTTTACTTAATGGGTAAATATTTTGCTTAACTTTCCACCACACTGATAGGACAATCATTTTGTCATCTAGTCGTTTTTTTGATGATGTTTTCAATCATTCTGTACTGTACATCTTTTGATATGCATGTGTTTCTTATCACTACGACTGTTAGAAATTATTCTAGTTGAACTCTGTTATTGATTACTTGTTAGAAGAGTGTTGGTTCTCGTAGATTTTATTTTTTTTCCTTTTAATGGGTTGGCGAATTAATAGACTTTTGGATTGAAGTTTATCAACTGCAACACAAGGGGACGATTTAACTTGTTTTAATATTGTGTTAATAAAAAACTTGCCCTTTATTACAGGGATCTAAGTAAGTTGCCATAGTATGAAAGGTTATTAATTATCCATAGTAACACAAGCGTAGGTTTCTAGCTCCAGTATATTAATTAAATCTTTTCTTCTTTTAACACTGTCTCATTTTCATTTGAAGATGGTTCACAATGCTTCCTTAGCGTTGGGTAATTTCTTCAAATGCTTTCAATAGCTTAATGCAGTGTGATTGATGTATTTTTTTTCAATTAGTAGATTGTTCCCTTTGGAATTTACAAAACATAAAACTTTGCATAACTTTTGAGCAATACATTTTTCCATCTGTTGGACTCAAATTTTATTATGAACTATTCATGCTGTGAGATAGAGTCATTCATTACCAGTTGGTAGAAGTCCATAAGTCTCTCATTTAAAGTTTTGCGTTCAGATTCATCTTAAGTATTTTTATTATAACATTCTTTATCAATCTCGGACAAATAAATATTTGCATAATATCCTTCCAGGGGCAAAGTAGCGGATATGAATGAGGCCGATGTTACCTGTATCACTAATATATAATATATATACTATATTATATATATATATATATATATATATATAATATATATAATATATATATATATTATATTACTATATATCTATATTTTATATATATATATATATATATTATATACTATACGTATATACAACTGATGAAATTGACTTTAAATTCACATACAGCAAGAACATTGACATTGACGAAAAATTCAACTCTTTCGATCAAAAAACTTGCCGCTAATAGAATTCAAAACCCATGGCTAACACCAGCTCTACTAAACTCTGTATCAACAAAACATAAAAATATCTCTAAAAAAATTTTGATTTTTTTTTTTTAACTTATTTTTTTTAAAAGAGAAAAAATTATTTAAAAAAACTTTTTATTTCCAAAAGTTTTGTTTTAAACAACACTATGAAAACATATAAGGCGTTCTTTTAGAAATTCAAAGAAAAACACATATTGACAAATTCCAGGATTGCAACAAAGACTCGAAGGCCACTTGGGAGTTTAATCAATAAATTAAAGTCAACATAACAAAAAAACTCACAATGTATAAAAGAACTGAATTTAAACAATCAGTTAACAACCAACCAAAATAAGATCGCAGACAGACTAAATGAACACTTTGAAATGACGGTCAAGCAAAATCTGAGAGACAAACCCTAGTCAAAACATTCATATTGAAACTTTTTCTCCAGACTACGTCTCATTTTGTTCTTCATTCCCATCTGTCAGAGGTATAAGAAGGTCACATCACCGGATTAAAAAAAAAATGTGATGTTCTTTCTATCCCCAATAACATCCTCAAACTCGCTGCCACATAATAGCCACACCTTTAAAAAACTTGTTCAATGAATATTTTTGAACCACAATTTTCCCAATTATATTCAGGCAGCAATGTGATCCCTATACCTAAGAAGGGAGACCTTTGACCTAGCCAAAAATTAGAACCACATAGCTATCCAACACGATTAGTAAAATATTGAGAAAATAATTCTCAACTCAGTAACAGATATTTATATCAAACACATATTCAGTGATTCCACAATTTTGGATTTAGAAAGACGCTCAACTTGCTGATTACTAACATACTAAAATTTACTAACAAAAACTTTACAGATATAGCAAAATAAAGACTCCTCCCTGCTATTATTATTTGATTTCACAAAAGCTTTTGACATGATTGATCATGACATTACTACTACAGTTAAAATGAACAAATGGGCTTTGAGGTGACAAACTTACATGGGTTAAAAGCTACTTAAAGGATAGATCTCAATATGTAAAACTAAATGAAACAAATCGTCACCTTCAAAATTAAACCGGCGTACCCCAGGGTTCAATTCTTGGACCATTTCTATTTACCTTATATACAAATGATCTGTTCAACACTCATGACGCTTTTCAGTCTCATCTTGCTGACAAATACCTCTATCTTAATTAAATGACACAATTCATCAATTTCTTCATCTGTCATGTCAAAGAACTTACAAAAATTATTGAAATGGGATAGATGCTATAAGTATCAATAAGTTTAAACTTAAAACATCTTTTACATTATTTTTCGCAACAAACCATTAACAACTTGAATTTAATATTAACCAATGTAGAAACTGCATAGGGCTAAAATGCTAACATTAATGGGAATAACAATCAATAAAAAGTGAATTTAAAATATTATTAACATCCTAGTTAGCAGACTGTCGAAGTGCATGTATATTGCTAATAAATTAAAAATATTGTACCTCTTTCATTCTTGGAAATATACTATGCACTAATACACCCCCACTTACTTTACTGTCTTCCTATCTACGGTACCACAAGTAACTCAGTAATTCACCCTATAATTGTAATCCAAAAGCGATTTATTTGCCTCATTAGCAATACAAGAGACTTTTATAGCCAGTACAACAACCATTCAAAAAACGAAAGATATTGCAGTCTAAAGACTTGCTAAATATATCACTCCTGAAAGAGATACAGTACATAAAACTATCCATAACAATGCATGCGACTTCTTGCTAGTAAATTTTCATTCAAACCAGCAAGGTTGCATAAGCAATCAATAAATTCTAAGAAATAATACTTAGGTACATAAACGCTCCCTTCTGTAGACTAAAAAAAGCCTCTCAAAGCGTCTGCTACAAAGCAGCTAAACTTTACAACTCGATGCCACAAGACATAACATCAAAACTGAAAACTTTAAAATATCTTTTTCAAAAAAATAAAAACTTTTTTAAATAAATATTAAAAAATAACTAACAACGATTTAACCTACATAAAATCTAGTTATTATTATTATTATTATTTTATTATTATTATTATAATTGTAATTATTATGGTTATGATTGTAATTATAATTATTATTGTTGTAATTTATTATTATAACTTTTTATTATTATTTTATATTATTATTATTATTATTATCATCATTAGTATTATTATTATTAACACTTATGAATATTATTAGTATTATTTTATTTATTTCAATTATTATTATTTTTATACTATTATTATTATTATTATTATTATTATTATTATTATTATTATTATTATTATCATTATTGTTAGTTATTATTATTATTTTATTATTTATTATTATTATTATTATATTATTAATTATTATTATTATTATTATTATTTTTATTAATATTATTATTATTAATATTATTATTATAAATATTATTAATATTATTACTATTAATATTATTATTATTATTATTATTATTATTATTATTATTATTATTATTATTCTGGTTATCATTTTATTTAGACTATCATATTATAATTACACTATCATCAATCATATCAATATAATAACACCATTACTTGAGTTGTTGTTACCTTAGTATAAGCACTCTTCAAAAATTGTGTTAGTATTGTTTAGTAGAATATTATCTTTAATAGCTACAACTTATAGTTATTACTATTATTATTTTTATTATTATTATTATTATTCTGGTTATCATTTTATTCGAATATCATTTTTATATTACAACTAATCATCATCCAATATCAGTATACATAACCACCATTACCTTGGTTGTTGTTACCTTAGTATAAACTACTCTTCAAAATTGTGTTAGCATTGTTTAGTAGAATATTATCTTTAAATAGCTACAACTTAATGTTATTGCTATTACAATGATTATTATAATTGTTCAACTAGTTGTCTTATAATTACTGTTAAATTATTATATTAATTCATTATTATTATTCATTAGTTATTGATATTCATCATTATTGGTAGTTCTTCAATCTATTGTCGTGGCTATTACTTTAATTTTGAAAAATTTGTCCTCATTATATCATAAAATATTTGTTATTATTATGTATTCTAATTGTATCAAAATTGGTTTTGGATTATTAAGCTCAATCCTTATACACAATTCCTTAAATTTAATCACAAACCTTATTATTTTGGGGCTCACAAAGGATACTACATTGTGTTGCAATTAGTCAGCCCTTTCTTTCAGAAAATGTATTACATTAATATTGTATTCTAACATGTTAAAATTAATAATATTTATTGTTCATTTCCTGAATAAATGTTTTGATTGATTGATTGATTATTTTTATTATTATTAATTATTATTTTTATTATTATTATTATTATTTAAGAA
>JABUQX010022590.1:27500-35000 GCA_015478945.1 Trachelipus rathkii | reverse complement strand
AAATAGGGTCCCTATGTGCATAATATATCCATACTACACTATATCATTATAATTATACTGAGATATAATACACCTCCACCAGATGTGATAAGTATAAAAGCTTATATACAATAATTAAACATCAGTAGTCATAACTAAGCCTTAAATTCGCTATTATAATTAATTAACTAATATTATATATATATATTTATTAATGTAAGTGATAAGGCCTCTTCTAAATATATTAACATTTATAGATGATTTCTACTAAATTATCATGCGTATATATATAATTTATACAACTATAATAATTTAGATAATCTTGGTTAATTAGTATACTTTTAGGTCGTTGAGCAGCCCCGCAGTATATAGATATATATATATATATATATATATATAAAAATAAAATATATAATATATTATATATTATATAGATATACAATATTATATATTTATCCTTATAATGAACTAACTAAATTTCTATAAAAGAAAAGTATAGCTTTACATCTCAGCTATTGACTGCTAATTAAAGGTGAAAAGTACTATCTCCAGTATATCACTCAGACATACTCAATAAGGCTCACATAACTCAAGGTATTAATAATATGCATAGATTCCATAGTATATATATGTATGTGGTAAATTACTCATCCAAGAATTGTGGTGTAACTATAACAATTGGAGAGATAATGTAAATAGCAATATAGAGACATACCATAAATACTAACAGTAGTAGAGAGTAATACTATTAGGCTGGGGGGGTGATAGGTTATTATAGTTGATCGTTAATTTATCCCTTGAGTAATCAATATAATGAAATTCTACAGATTTATTTATTATTAATGTTTAACAAACATTAAAAAAAAAACCTAAATTCAGAACGCCTTATTGACTCCTATAAGTAAGGTCGAGCTTTTCGTGTACATAATCGTTATTCACTTCTTTGTCGACTAATTATGTACATGAAAGAGTCTCGACTTACTTTAAATTCAAATTATTGAGTGTAGAATTAGTTATATATTTAAATGTATTGCTTATAAATAAAATAAATAAATACACTAAAATCTAAAGACATATTTTCATAATATTGATACCTCAAGAGATAATACCTGATTTCTATAACATATAAAAATTACGAAGCAATTAAAGTATAAACAGTGTGACCATACAATAACTATTGTGAATAATTATCCTAGGCATGTATCGCATATGCAAATCATAAATATCCTATAATATAATTCAATATTGACTTAGATTAGATAGCGGACGATTTATTATACCGTATACCCTCCACTATAATATATATATACGACTAATTAGAGTTCGCAGTAATAATATTGAATTACATTTAAACTATCACTTAGTAATAATATATTAATATACAATATTACACAAAAACTAATAACTTTATGTACATATAACTACGAGAAGAGTAGCTAATATTAGCTCTTATGAGTATATAAGTTAGCGTGTGTGTGTGTGTGTCTTATGCGTAACTTTTTGTCCAATCGGTCTGTGTCTGTTTGTTCAATTCCCTTCGCCCTATAAATACATATAAATGCCGCGCATGTCAAAATTGTTTTAATGATAATTAAATTAATTTAAATATAGAATTACCGTCTAATTAAAGCGTCAAAGGCTCAAATTTGTAATTCAATAAATAGATTACTTATTTGCATCTGATCTGATCTCAGAATTCTTGAAAATAAAATTCTTTCTTCCATTTTTTTCCTGAAAATCTATGAGTATGTATTCACTCCGACAAGCATGAGCGTGAGCGACGCGCATCACACGCACACCCCCACGCACACGCCCACGCCAGCATTACCACGCACTGTGGCGAGCCACGAACGCATATAATTTTCAATATATATAACTGTATACTAATAACATAGTGATGTATACCTACCCACGCCTTATAATATATATATATATATTATATATATATATATATATATAATATATATATATATAATATATATATATACTTTAAATAATGCAATTACGTTAACAAAAAGATTCAATATATAAATATATATATAGAGTCAAGCCTCCCATATTAGGAGGCACACATAGCCTCAAACCCTACAATAGCGTACACTAAAAATTAATACTGTTTTACTGCGGAAACGACAGTAGCATATTTCAGGTTGTTGAAAAGTACAAAATAAATAAAATGAACATAAATAAAAAAGAAAAAAATTTTGAATCACAAATTTTTAGGGTATAGATGTTCGATAAGTTTATTATATTACAACGGCAGAAATAATGCTTGTTAACGAGATTTATTTTTCATTTTCATTACTTTTTTTTACAATATTGAGCGCGTTTTTTAATACTTAACATTCTTAATAAAAACAATAGATTTAGATACGTGCCGTTATATTATATTATAATAATATAATCTATATATATAATAATATATACATAATAGATTTATATTATGTTAAAATTTTATATATATTTATTATATTAAAATCTATATATATATATATACTATATATATATATATATTACGAATAACATATATACTTTATATAACTATAATACCATATAAATTATTATAGTGTGACTATAAGTAACGTGACTATAAATTGAAATAATATAATATATATAAAAAATATATATGAGTGTTTTCATATACATAAGATATCGATATTTAACTTATATTATTATATATATTAAGTGTATTAAAGATATGTATAATTATGAGTAGTACGATATATTTGAGTAACTATTTTTATATTATATTATATATATATACATACATATATCAGCTATATATATATATGACCAGATAATATTATATTGACAATATCCTCATTCTAAAATATATATATATCTGATTACCTGCTTTATATAACTCTTTTATAGATATATATATTATAACTATATATGTATATATAATTATAATATATATATATACTAATTGATAATACATTCCTCTTTATAAAAACCAAATACTAATTTAAGACGTGATATATCTCATAAGAGGATTTAATATATATAAATAATTATCTCATTAATAAATAATGGATAACAATTCAGGTATAAGAGTAAATACCTATAAATTAATAGAATCTCTAAGACTAAAAATCAACTCTATGATATACCATAAAATATTATATATAATAAGTGATAGGTAAAATATATTTCTATATACATTATATATATATATATTGAAAAAAGTTTCAGAAGAATGAGAGATTCAAGTATCTTTCTTAACACAATTTCGAGATTGTTAACAAATTCGAGAATTAGCCGAGACGCTACGATGAAAATTTGAAATGAATTAAGTAAATTATTATTATTTATTAGTGAGAATAGATGTTGTGATATTAATTGTTTTGTACGTATATCGATAGCAAAGTCAGATTACCATGAGATTCCAAAATATAGTCTTCCTTTTAGTTGTAGCTATCGATAGTTTTTTTAACTTATGTGCGTCTGCCTAATCTTGAAAACTGCCATATAATAATATATTATATATATATATATATAATATATTATAATATATAATATATTAGTATATATATTACTATATATATATATATATATATATATATATATATTATTTATATATAAATATAGTATATAATAATTTTAAAAAAATATAATTATTAATATATGTATATGTATAAGTATCCCTAAATATTCTAAACTATGTATATATGTGACGATATTTAATTAATGCATCTAGTCTTCAAATCTAATAATATACTATATTATATAATACTCATATATAATTAATAAAATAATTAAAAAGCAATAATTAAATAAAATATGTAAAATAAATATAATAAAATATGGTGATATATTATATATATTAAGTAAATTAATTTCTAAATATAAAACATACAAAATAATAGTCACTAATGTACACGAGTGGTGAGGTCATTAACTAATTGGGCATATAATTAAATCACTCACTTCTCGAATACAATTATTAATAAAAGGTCAAGGTGTATCAAAGATGTTTGATGGTATTTCTTTTTTAATTATCCCTTCTGTTATTTGTTTTAAATGCGCAGATCAATATAAGCTAATTTTTTAAATGTATATATTAAACATGAGATATTGATCTATTGCCGAACTCAAATAATTAATTTTATTATTATTACGATTACCAAATATTAAGGTGTTTAGAAAACACATTTGCGCAGGGAGAGGAGAATCCATCTCCCAACACCGCTTGCTACACCACCTAAAGCCCGGTCTGTTGGATTTCATATCTTTATTATGGCAACTTATGCCGATCCATTTACCTATTCTTGAAAATCATCATTAAGAGGTATTTTTATTAGGAACATTAATTGATTATTAAAACCTTTAATTAAATACATAAATTATATAAAATGGGTCGCCTAAGGGTGAAAACCCTTGGCAACCCACTCTGCTCGATATCGTGGCAGTAACTGTCTTCCCTCCTTCTACCTAAGATTTAGCCGGTAGGAGAAAGGATTCTCTTATTGGTTATTTCAATTTGAAATAACATAAAAAAGAATAAAAATAGTTATGTGTGATCTTATAAGAAGTAGGCAATTTTACCGTACATACACATAACTTTCATAGATGCTTGGTTTATAACAATCTTTCTCATAATAGCTTTTGCCTCAAAATGAGTTCTAGCTTTTATATTATAATAAAGATCTTAAAACCATTATTTTTATTGAACTGAATATAGTATATATATATATATATTATATATAATATATATATATAGTATATAATATATTATATAGATACTAGAACTCTTACTAATATATTATTATATATATATAATATATATATATATATATATATATTAATATATATATATTAATAATAGAAATCCTGATCTCATATTTCATACCAACTATATCTCTATTATATATATACCAATACAACATACATATATTTATCATTATATAAATACAATTATATAATAGTACCTGACATTAATTGCTATACCTTATGCACGTGAGCCTACCCCTATAATAAAATATAAAGATCTCTTTATATATAACATCTATGTTATTTACTACTACCTACTCTTATTATTTATTATATTATTATAACATATATTATATATGAGTGAGGAATTTTATATATATTCACTAATTACAATGAAACTTATTATACTTCTATAATAGTATATCTCACGTGTGATCTATACTTCAATATATATATATACTAGCCGACATATAATATTAAATAGAGGCGTGTCGAGTAGGTGAGCTGCATATTAATAAATAACGATTACCTTATATATATATATAATATAACAATATATAACATAATAGTGATATAGTCCGTATGATTATATTATTCATAGTATATATTAACGTATATTATATATATCTATAATTATATATAACTCATATATATATATATATTTAAGTACATAATATTATAACTCTGAGTAAAATAACTATTATATAGTGTAATTTTATATTAATATTCGATATTAATAATTTAAATATTAATAAGGCAATATTCTTAGATAAGCAGACTAATAAAAACATGTACTTGATCATTAAAAGTATTAATCAGTGTATATGTCATTAACATCATTGGCATATTCATCGTCCAGACAAACATTTAGATAATTAAATCGTCTATATCTGGTAGGTAACATTATTTAAAAATGTTTTATTGAGCATAAAGACATAACAATAATCACAACTGTACAAAGCCTATATATATATATTATACTATAGATATATATATATATATATATATATATACTATGCCATTTGTATTATTATAATATATTTAAATTAATTAGTGAGTCTATAATATTAATATATATATAATATATATATATTATAATTAATAGAATGATATCTTAATGAGATTATTTTCATTTTCAAAATATTTATCTTATAGAAAATAAAAATGTTATCAAAAATTAATTAGATAATTTAACTCGAGAGTTTAATACAATAACTAATACAAATACCAGAAGAGTGGATGGCATGACAGGCTGCCGTGGACGCATTGCAGAACGCTCGCTAAAAACATCGCTTCTAATAGGTGCTGCGAAGCGAGCGATAAAATACATGTATGTTGTACAGTCTTGACTCTCGATAATTAATTGACAAATAACATTTGTATTAAGAACACAAAGACTGAAAAGCTAGTGCTATTATTGAGTTAATTAACTTATATTAGATCTAATTATTATTATTATATTTTATTATTGATTTATTATTATTTATATATTATTATTTTATATTATTATTATTCTATTATATATTCTATATTATTATTATTTCGTATTCTTATATATTTCTATATTAATTTTTTTTTATTGTATATATCATTATATATTATTATTATTATATAATGATAAGCATTGTATTGCAGTTGCAAATTTTATAATGTGACGTGTGACTTATTATACTATATAATTCTATCTATTATTATTATAATTCTATTAATATAATTAATGTCTGTGTACTGTTTATGTATTATTATTAAAATAATTATATATTATATTCTATATATATTATATACTTGGAATTATATTAATTATATTATATTATTATTATTTTATTATTATTTCTTATTATGAGTGGCATATTGATAATATTAATATGTCGAGTTATTACTTCTCTTGTATTTAATATATCTAATGTGACTTACACTCTTCTAGTCCTTCCTGAAAGTTACTTTTTTCTACAGAACATGGATTTCTTCAATATACTACTCTGGAAAAAAATAAAACTTATTTAAATAATTAATAAACGTTACCAAGCCTTTTCATGCCGTTGGTTCCACAAGGATATAACTTCTACCTTTATTTATGGAATAGTTTCATATTTAGATTTTAACAATTTTGATAAATTAAATGTAGCTTAAACTAATAACGAAAATAAATAAATAAAATAATAACTATATTATCTATTATTTATTATTATTATTTATTTGAATTATTATTATTTATATATCTATTATGATATATTATCTGTTATTATTAATTATTATTATTATTATTATTAATTATTATTATTATTATATATTATTATTATTATTATTATAATATAAAAGTATTATTATATTATATTATATTATTATTATTATATTATTATATTATTATTATTATATTAATTATATTATTATGTATATTATTTATTATTATATAGCATTTCCCATTATTATATTTAAGCATTATTTATTTAACAATTATTACCTTTTTTTATTTATATTTTATTATTGTTATGTAATTTATGTATATACGATTAGTTTATATATAATCAATCTCATTATATGTACTTGAATCTTATCATATTCAATATTATTATTGTACTACATATTTTAATAATAACATCATGTCTGAAGAATTGTCCTTTAATAATAATTAGTGTAACACTCAAAAAATGTGATTATACAATTTTCATTTCATTACGGATAAGTTAGTAGTGGAAGATCTATTTATGTTTCTGATAATTCTCCAAAAAATTGTTCTAACAAACAGAGTATTCAAGCTTAATTATATATATAAGGATTATAAATATCCTGTCATATATAACATATATT
>JABUQX010022589.1:5000-26468 GCA_015478945.1 Trachelipus rathkii | reverse complement strand
CGGTGTACTTCGTTCATTTCAAGATGGTGTTTAACCGTTTTCGCATTTTATCGTGTAACTTTCGCGTTTTCGTGCGCGCTTCATATATATATATAATATTATATATATATATATATATATTATATATAACTAACTATATATATATATATATATATATATATATATATATATATATATATATATATATATATATAAAAATATATATATAACTATATATATATATAAATATATATATATAACCTTTATATATATAATAAATATAACATATATGTATATATACTATGCCTTATATATATATGCTATATATATATATATATATATACCAACATATATATATAACTATCTATCTATCTATCTTTATATATATATATATATATATATATATATATATATATATATATATATTTAAATTGGCGTCACAATAATTTTAACGTTTTTTATTTTAATTTATTTAGTAGTTTATTTTAGCACCCGATCCCGTTGGACCACATACGAGAGATGTACAGGGGGATCTAAACACGAATTTTTCTAAGGTGTTCATCATACCAATGCTTATTCAACACTCTTAACAACAATATTCATTTCAACTTATATATATATATATATATATATATATATATATATATATATATATATATATATATATATATAATAACTTAACAGTATATATATATATATGTATATAACATAAGTCAGCAATAATATATATATATATATATATATATACTATATATATATATATATATATAAACTCTAACTATAACTCAGTTTCCTCCTCGCAATACTTCTTTGAAAAACATTTTTTTCACAGAGAATTATGCAAAGGGAATCGAAATGAACCATAGAAATCATCTGTTTGGGATATTTGTTTTTCTCCGGACTGCGAGCTTGCGAAGGCCTGGCAGACTACTGTTAGGAGGTATATGATCTCATGGGAGGAAGCGTAAATGGACATATATGGTAGAAGGTTTTCGGGAGTAGGTTAAAATTATGGAAGGAGGTATCCTAAGATGAGTATGGCTAGGATAACTCGTCGTAGATGAGGTTACGTACCAGTGATTCATCGTTAAGGTGTGTCGCCCCCACTCTTTATGTTGTTATTTCAGCTCCCCTCAGGGTGGGTTAGGTAGGTCATATCCCCCTGAAACTTGGTATATTTATAGGTAATAACGTACCCTCGTCGTAAAAGAGGACGTATGTCTGTAGACCCCTGCCCGGGCTACAGATCCCCTTAAAGCTTAAATTTCGACCCCTAAATTTCACTCTTAAATTCGTTTATGGGTGTTGGATATATGGTGGTTACCTTTAGGTTTGCCATACTTATTGGCGTTGGTGTCACCTTGAAGTATGTGATGTTACGTATCTCTGCAACTCCCGTAAGGGGGTACCCCATCTCCCACTTTGAGTATTTTGAATACACTACTACTACTACTACTACTACTACTACTACTACTACTACTACTACTACTACTACTACTACTACTGCTACTACTACTGCTGCTGCTGCTGCTGCTTCTGCTGCTATCCGTATCCATTCATGAGTATTTTGAACTAGAGCCGGAGTGCGGGAGTCGGAGCCGAATCCACAGCCGTGTAGCCCCCTTAAAGTTGCAAATTTTTACGGTAACTAACTTATACTAAATTTTGACTGGTCTATCATATAATAAATTTTGACTGGTCTACCAATTATAATAAATTTTGACTGGTTTACCTATTATAATAAATTTTGACTGGTTTACCACTTATAACAAATTTTGACTGGCCCACCACTAATAATAAATTATAATAAGTTGCTTACCGGAAAACTTTGCAACTTTAAGAAGGCTGTAGCCACCTGCCGGGAAACACGGCTCCGGCTCCTTCTCCGGCTCCAGCTCCGGCTCTGGTTCAGCTGAATCATGGAGGGACATGGATAGTAGTAATAGTAGTAGTAGTAGTAGTAGTCGTAAATTGTAGTAGTAGTAGTAGCAGTCTGTTAGTAGTAAATTTCAAAAAATTCAAAGTGGGAGTTGTGGCACCCTCTTACGGGGTATGTAGTGATAGGTAACCTCGTTCACTTCAAGGTGACACCATTGCCAATAAGCATAGCAAATCTAAAGGGGACCACCATCTATCTAACACCTTGAACGAAGAGGAAAAGTTAAACTTTAAGAGGGAATGCAGCCCCATGTAACCTCGTCTACGTCGAGGTACTACCATCTATAAGCATACGTGGTTACGTTATCAAAAGTGGGGGTACCAAACTCCAGGGGAATGCGCCTCCCTAATCCCTAAAAAAGATATGTTATAAAATTGTTGTACAAAATTACTCAATAACTTCTTACGGAGAAGCATGTTTTTGGATGGCAGTTTCAAATAGTGGTACATGTACATGTACAACACATACTCTAAATGTTTTTGGTGGGTGGTGGGAACGATTGTGCTTTTAACCCTTTAATTACTAGCGATAAACTAATTGACCGCTATTATTATGATTAAATAGTATTAGGACAAATTTATCGATTTTTGCGAATTTTTTTTTATAAATCTACTAAAAGTATCGATTTATATCTATAGAATATCTCATACTGCCAAAAATTGAGGCAGTATTCTTTCAGACATGGCGAGAAGTGGGTGTATTAGCCTCTCTCCTCAAAATTTGATTTTGTGCGTGAAATAGTAATTTTTATTCTTTATTTTCTTATTATAAAAGTTTTTTTTACGTGTGTTTGTTCGTATTGTTATGTAGGAAAAATGTGAAAAAAGAAATATGTATTCTTGTATATTTTCGTAAAAATAAACCTATCGCTGCTCAAACGTACTTGAAAATCATGCGGTCACCGGTGACCGCTTCGGACTACGAGGCTACTAATTTTGCCAAACTCAAAAAAATTTTGATTTTTTTTTATTTTATCACATATATAATTATATATATACATAAATATATACTTAATAATAAGAAATAAACATCGATGCCCGGCGAAATATATTCACTTTTATATATATATATATATATATATATATATATATATATATATATATATATATATATATAATATATATATATATTTGGTAATTGTTGCCCAGAGGGCTTATCTCCCGATTTTAAGAAAATCACAGGATATACTCTAAAATAATAATAAAGAATGGTGGAAACGAAAATCGTCGCTATCCTTTAGGAAAAAAAGTTACACAGCCTCTCAAAGTTGTAAAACAAAACCCATAGGATTTGTTATTAAAAAAAAACAAAAATTTTTTTTTTTTGAAAATCACAGAGGATGTACTCTAAAAAAATAATAATAGAAGAATAGTGAAAGCGAAAATCGGCAGTCTCTTTAAGGAAAATAAGTTACAGCCTCTCAGAAAGTTAAAAATTTTCCCATAGACTTTCTTATAAAAAAAATTAGTGGGTCTCGTGCTCGTTTAAGGCCATCTAGTTCAGGTTATGATAAGATTTATTAATTCTACATAGATTTTCTGTATACCTAACAAAACTTATCATAACCTGACTTAAAGGGCCTGAATGAGACCTAACCTGGATCGATCAATATTGAAAAGTCATGGGATTTTTAACAAGTTTGAAGGCTGCAACTTTTTTTCTAAAGAGGAACGACAATTTTCGTTTTCACTATTTTCTTAATTATTATTTTTTTAGAGTATATCCTGTGATTTTCATAAAAATCAGGGTGACACCCTCTGGGTAACAATTACCATATATATATATATATATATATATATATATATATATATATATATATATATATAGATATATATATATATATATATATATATATATATATATATATATATATATATATATATATTTTGAAAACCATGCAGTCACAGTAACCGCTTCCCGGATTCCCGAATCTAGTTTATATATATATATATATATATATAACTATACATATATATATATATATATATATATATATATATATATATATCTTTATATATATATATATATATATATATATATATATATATATATATATATAAATATACTTTATATATATATATATATATATATATATATATATATTCCCAGCTAATAAGTGATATATCTTTGAATTGAGTGTTCTTTGGTGAACAGAAATTTTTTATTTGTTACCAAAAATCATTGTATATTTTCCATTCAGCTCTTATTTTTGAGGTTAGTATTTATATACTGTATATATATATATATATATATATATATATATATATATATATATATATATATATATATATATATATATATATATATATTTTATATATTTATATATATATATATATATATATATATATATATATATATATATATATATATATATATATATATTTTAAATTTTATATTTCTCAATAAATAAAATAAATAAAATGAATAATTCTTTATTGATTTAAAAATAAAACATATATTTCAAATAACAAACTCTGTTTCGAAATTTACTATCTCAAAACATTGGCTCTCTTGCAACAGTTTTGTTTAACTAACTTTCCTCTTAATATCTTTTTTATGACCTGAGTCACCGTTTCTTTACGCTTTGGATCGTAAAAGCTGGCGCCATGGTGTTGAAATAGGTCTGTGAATCAGAGTTATCAATCTAGGAATCAGGAATCAATCCATTCCTAAATCTATTCCTAAATCTAGGAATCAATCTAGATTAAATCTAGATTTATTCCAAGAAATCCATTTCAGACTTCACGTTAGAAGAACGATTGAGAGAGGGAGAGAATGGTGAGGGATAGAGAAGGGAAAACTTTAGGGAGAGAGATTAAAGAGGGTTTTGGAGGGATGCGATTCTTTAAAAAGGGTTGGACCACGAGAGAAGTCGTTTGTTTGGGCCTGAGATCTGCTTAAGTAAAAAGCTAATGGAATAGCTCCTTTTAAGTAGTGTCGTATAGGCGCGAAAATATTAAGATAGAGTTTTTTTCTTAAAAGAAGTGAAACACTTATAATATGCACTATTTGCCATATTATTTTTTATATATATTATAATATATATATCATGTAATATGCAAATGTGTATATTGATTTTTCTTTTTTCCTTTTAATTATAAATTTTTAAATATAAAGGCAGCTTTAGAGATTAGTGAGATAGATAAGAGAATCTCTCACTTTAAAACTTTTTCCACCTACTTGGATCAAAGGTAAAGAATTGTTCATACTTTAAATAATAATAATAATAATAATAATAATAATAATAATAATAATAATAATAATAATAATAATAATAATAATAATAATAATAATAATATTTAAAGCCTGTTTTACTTTGTAATATTTTATTGATTGTTTTAAAAATAAAGAATGAAATATTGTATTGAAATATATTTGTTAATTATCTTTGAAATATATATTGTAATTAATTATTATATTGCAATTAATACTTTTATTATTTTTAATAAAAATATAATTGTAATATTGGAGAATTTTTGATGTGTTTATTTGAAAATGATTTTTATTGTATTCATGAAATATATATTTGTATTTGTTATAATATTGTTATAATTGAAATACGATAATAATTACTTTTTAATTACAGCTTAATTATTTTTTAAAGATTAAATTACTTATATCGTATTTCCTATTCTTTATTTAGGTTTTTCAGACTTGGATACAGTTTGAGAACTGTATTTTTTGGAAATGGTTTCTCAGACCATTTTTTAGGATTGTTCAGAATTTTTTAGAAGATTTTTATGATTAGGATGTAGAAATAAAACCTCTCTGGAATTGTGCGTTTATTCAACCTCCATAAGGTGACACAAGATTATTCAAAGTCACCAGACTGGCTTCAAGCTTGACAGGATATTGAAGCTGTAATTTTCTCCCATTTCTTTGCAATGGTCATTGCCGACTTCGCAATTAGCGACGAGTAGAGGCGTTATTTCGACTACAAAGATAAAAGACCGTAAAGGACGGTTGAGGGATTTGCTTTAAACGAATCTAGGATATTTCTTCTGTGTCTACAAGTGCCAATTGCATTCCGAGAGAGGTGACTTCTTTGTCACCAACAGATGTTTCCAAATCTAAACCTTTGCCAAGCTGTGAAAGGTGGAAAATCATTTCGACGTACAGTGAGTACAGAAATTTAATTTCACACAAAACAAATCTCACACTAAAATTTAAAATAGATTAGGGAATTATATACAAGTAATATATACCATAATATTGTCAATTAGGCCATATTATGCCTTATAGACCCTTTGTATAAATTCCAATAGTAATTTAGATAGGAAACTATATGCAAGTGGTATTGGCTTATTATCATCCTTGGATCTTAATATGCAATTATACTCATTATGCATAAGTTTCAATAAATGAGAGCATGTGTTAATGCTTCTCACTACATAAAACAGCAAAAGAAAAAAAAAACTGTATCACATCAGAAAGTGACAGACAGAAAATTCATCATAATAGCCATAAGAAGAAAAAAGGGCTACTTTATTGTTGAAAATGTGTGAAAATAAAAAACAAGATTTTTCTTTATATAGACATTAAAATATATAAAAAATATATTAATAAAACTAAATTTTGATTAGTGACATTATTGTCTTTATTTTTCATTATTGTATGTTTTTTTAAGGCAAAAATACTAACAAAATAATATAAAAAATTATTGGATTGCATATTTCCTTGTATTTGTTCCAAAAGTGGAAGATTTTTTAAGTATACAATAGGAAATATGGTAATCACCCCTTTTAATTAATTAATTTAATTAAAATTTAATTAATTTTTTTTATTTGACTAAAAGATAGTATAGACTTAGTCAATCAGTTTAGTGAAAAAATTATTCGTTAATTATAATTAGTTAAGTAATTAGAGCTAGTCAAAGATTACTAAAAATCAGAAACAGTAGCAGAGGAACATAAAACTTCATAAGAAGGAGTTGTTACATAAAACGTGCGTTAGTAAATTTGTTATATTCATTCAATGATATATGAATCAAATTGTAAAGGGGTAAGAGAAAGGAGTTGAGGGATACTAGAAAATCGGCATTGGATGGGGAATTACCTCCAGAGCGGAGGGAAGGGAAAAATTTGTCGTTGAATGGGAGAATTGCAGGGGAAGGGATTTTACCTCCAAAAGAGTAAAGTGAGGGATTGAAATCTGGCTCAACTGATCCCCTCCTCATTTCTTCGTTCACTTTTACCCCCATTCATTTCTTCGTTCATTTTTCCCTCATATCATTTCTTTCTTTTATCGCGCGGTATTATACGCATACACAACAACACACACACATTGTTTTATATATATATATATATATATATATATATATATATCGTTTTTACTTTTATTAATAATAAATTTATTAATTACCTTTTCATTATTATTATTTACTAATCATATTTGACGTAGTCCCGCGAATATTTACAGGTGGTAAAAAACCGAAATTTTTTTTTTTTTAAACCCGTTTTTTTTTAGTGAAGGCTTAAGAAGCCAAGTGTTTTTTTTTTTTGAGTGAATTAAAAAAATAAGTTTTTTTTTAAATTATCAGAAATCCGTAACTTAGCAAAAAGTTAATTAATAATTACCAAAGTGAGGTAAAACCTTTTGGACAAGGCCCAGGCCACCCAGACAAGGTCACTTTGACCAAAGGTCACCAAAGGTCACCAAAGGTCACCAAAGGTCACCAAAGGTCACCAAAGGTCACCAAAGGTCACCAAAGGTCAAAAGGTCACCAAAGGTCACCAAAGGTCACCAAAGGTCACGAAAGGTCAAATTGCCCAAATTGACCAAAAAACAGAAAATTATTATATTTTTGACCTAAAAACATTAGAAATTGTTTTCTTTGACCTAAAAAATAACAGAATTGTTATATTTTGATACAGAAAAATTGAAAATTTATTTTACTGACCTGTAATATTTTAAAAATTATTCTACTGCAACAGAGATTATAAAAACCACAAATTAGAACAGAATGAAATTTGTTGGTATGTAAATTGATTGATTCCAACTTAGAAAATATTTAATAGAAGAACATAGAACAACTTTGAAGAACTTTGAAGAACAGTAGAACAAATAACATTTGACCCAGAAGAACAAATAAGTTGACCTTTAACATTTTAAGAACACACCCGACTAGAAAAAGGGGATAGTTGTTTCTTAATTAATTAATTACAGAGAATTAATTAAATATAATTATCAATAGACCTTTGATATTTTTTAAATAATTTTGAAAGAAAATTATTTTATTTTTGAAAATAGACCTTTGATATTTTTTAAATAATTTTGAAAGAAAATTATTTTTATTTTTGAACTTTAAATAATTTTGAAAGAAAATTATTTTTATTTTTGAACTTTGAACTTTAAATAATTTTGAAAGAAAATTATTTTTATTTTTGAACTTTAAATAATTTTGAAAGAAAATTATTTTTATTTTGAACTTTGAACTAAAGTGATTAAATTTTAATTTTTAAATTTAATAGTGATTAACTTTAAACAGTAATTAATAATTAAAATCGAATAAAATAGTTTTAATTATTTAATTAAAAGTTAATAAACTCTTTTGTTTGAGTTTAAATAGAACTTTACATATTTTCTTGGAACATAGAAAATTTTTGGAAAATATTTGAAAACAGTTTGAATATTTTGAAGACTTTGAAAAAATATTTTTGAAAACTTAGTTTTTTTTTTGAAAACTTTGAAAAATATTTTGAGAACTTAGTTTTTTAAAGAAACATTATAGTGTATTAACAATCAAAGAGGATTGTTTAATAGTTCAGAAACTTTATAAATTAATTAATTTGAATTAATTAATAATTAATCATGAATATAACTGGACCAGTTGACCCTAATGGAGCTTCAGGTGGAGCTGACGGGGATAATAAGGACTTAGAAAATAAGGACTTAGAAAATAATGATTCAACTGAGAACATGGATAATACAAATAAAGAAGACAATACAGAAGATGTTCATCAAGATGAAGAACATGATGTAACAGAAGTGAAGATTACTGACGGACAGAAAACAGAAGAGAATACAGGAGCAAAGCCCAAGATAAGGGAACCCACACAAAAGGATATGGGACTTCCTCCATTATATCTACCTCCTTCTAACATTGATACAATGTCGTTAAACCCAAATCAGAGAACAGCTTGGGACTGGCATCAACCAGGAAATACAGAGAATACAGCAAGAATACCTAAGGTGCTCCAAAAGACAAATGTTTTGGACAATACCTTTAATATACATTTAATCCGTGGGGGCTATCCCAAAATAATCCTTTAAGTATGCAGCAGACTTATCCTTCCTGGAATGGCCAAACAGAAATATTTAACAATAGAAGTGAGTTTAGTGGAGCTTGGGGACAGAGCCAAGCAAGTGATACTTTATATGGAGGACAACCTCAGAATCCGTGGGGGCTATCCCAAAATAATCCTTTAAGTATGCAGCCACCTCATACAGGCTGGCAACAACCCCTTCCTACAATGCAACCTGGTTACAATCCATACCCATATGGACCCCCTTATGGAGGATATTATCCAAACGCTGCGTATGCCCCTCCACTTCCAGAATTAGCTAAAGAATTAAAATTGTATGGAAGAAATACCAAGACCCAAGTTTGGGTAGGCATTAAATTTGAGGATTACCTTTCAACGTTGCAAGAGAAGATACGCACGTTAGGTCTAATAACTGAAAGACAGAAAATAGACTATGCTAAGACTACAATCTCTTCTGATTTCTCATCAGAGGCCCGCCAGTATATTCTGAAAGATAATAGCTTTTCTAGGTGTAAGACACTAGAAGACTTTTTAATTCAATTGAAGATTTTTCTCAAACCAGACAAAGCCGAGACAATCTTCTGTTTATTGAAACAGTTTATGAAATTTCAAAGGAGACCACATGTAACTCTTACTGAATTCATGTTGGACTTGAAGAATCTCCTTTGGGAATATCAGAAAAAACTCATAGATATTGAGACTTCCTTTGGATTTACTTCTCAACAGATAAATATCTTAATAATGACTAAGATTTTAGAGAGTATGGAAGAGCTCAGAGATCACAGAAGACTTAGAGAAAAAGTCTTAAAAGTCTTTAATCCAGACTTAAGTTTCGTAGAAATTTTAGAGAAACTTAGTCAAATAGAAGAAGGAGTCTTGTTCCAGACTAACCATAGAGCTGAACAAGATAGAAGAAATACAGCTAGAGTATCAGATAACAATAGCACTAATATTAGTGAAGTTAAGAAAGAAAGAACTACATACAACCCTTCCATGAGGAACAGAACCATGGAATGGGGTAATAAAAAGAATACTTCTAAATTTTCAGGAAAAAGAACAAGCCCTTCTTCAAATATAAGACTTAATAAGGGAGTAGTTAAGAAACTCTCCAGTAAGGAAATAAAGTCCATGGACTATTGCCTAAAATGTGAATCTTTAGGTCATCATTCCCGAAACTGTGGTTGGAATACCACATACTGCAGAGTATGTAGAAAGTTCCATGCCCGGGGTTCGACGTCTAATTGCAAGAATGCCCCTGTGTGGATCCCTAATGAAAATGAAAATAATATGGTAATACCATATAATAACCCCACTGATTTTGATAATGGGGTCAAAGCTCGAAGAGTCGAGATTAAAAGTGATTCAAATGCTAGAAAGCCAAACTCTTACTCTAAGAATGAGCGTAGCTATCAAGGTAAGAGTCCAAAGAAAACAACCAGAGTTCATCTGATTTCTAATCATCAAGCGGATCCAGAACATGAAGAAATATCTGGAACTGAAGATGAAGAAGAAGAGAACGAACAGTTTTTTCAACCCGATCTCTCAGAAAGAGAGACAAATTTTTGATTCCAGGCAAAGATTTAAATGAAGAAATGGTAAACAGAACAGTAATTAAAGAAAATACTTCAAGCTTAAAGAAGAGAGGTGTTATAGTAACCTCTAGCTTCTTTGGTGTAGGAATTAGACCCCCAAAATTGGGCTGTCATTATTTCTTGTCAATATTTTTGACTCCAACAAAAGGTCAGAACGAGGTTGAAGTTCATAGCCTACTAGATTTAGGGAGCACAACCTGTTTGATATCGTTGGATAGATTAAAGGAAATAGAAAGAGAAGGAAGATTTAAACTGTCTCTTAAAGAAGCTAGTATTATAGTTCAAGGGATTGGAACTCAGATGATTCACCCTATAGGAGAAGTTGATCTACTTCTAAGGCTACACCAACAGTATTACCCAGTTACCTTTTTAGTGTGTAAGACTGGAAGTACTGGAGCTTGGAATGGAATTTTATTAGGTACAAGTATTTTAGCTAATCTACCTATAACAATAGACCTTTCTTCATCGCATTTAAATCTTAAAGAAGAGAATAACGAAATAAAAGTTAAAATCTTTGCCAAGTTAGGAAGTTATTTTCTCATGAATCAAGAGGAAAAGATAACTAAGAAAGATAAAATGATTAATAATCATAGAAAAGATTTCATAGATAATTCCAATAGGAATAATAAGTTTAAATTAAACAATTACAGTGATAATTGTAAACCAGTAATTAATAGAGGCTCAAGTGAAAAGCCTACACAGAGATTAATTAATAAAGGCTCCATTCTGGAAAAGCCTACAAAGAGTATTATTACTAAAGGCTCATTGAAGAAGCCTACAAAGAGTATTATTACTAAAGGCTCATTGAAGAAGCCTACAAAGAGTATTATTACTAAAGGTTCATTAGAGAAGTCTACAAAGGTAGAAATAAATAAAAATTCTGTTGTTCTTCAAGAGAACAAAGAAAATTCACAACTTCCTCCAGTAGAGGAAGGACCTTTAATAGCAGACGAAGAAATAGAAGTTCAATTGCTATTAATAGAAGAAACAATGGCACCTGCTCAATCTTATGGGTATTTGAAAGTCAGACCTGAGAGTAAAGAAGATTTGAAACTGGAAAAGAAGTGTTTAATAACACCCGCTTTTTCCTTAGGGCCATTATATTTTGCAAACTCTGTATGCCCAGTTAGAAACAATGAAGTTATATTGAGTTATATTAATCTAAGTGACAAGCCTTTTTATTTAAGAAGAAATAAAAACATAGGTAAATGTCATCCGATCTTGGAACTTATTGAAGAAGATTTTAATAAAACTGCTATTGCTATAGAGAATAAGCAGTTAGGATCTACTTGTATAGTAACCTGCTCAGAAAATTTATCAGATAAACAGTTGAAGAATGCATACAGAGAGATTATAACAGATAATTTAAGTAAAGAAGAAGCAGATGTTTCTATTTTACAGAAACCTGAGCATTTAGAAGAACTTTTGGATTTGTTAATGGAATACAAGGACGTTATTGCTCTAGATGATGATGCAGTTCCTGTGTGTCCCATACAGAAGTTTGAAATAGAACTTACTCCAGACGCTCCAAAAGTCATTTTTAGAAAACAGTACCGTCTTCCACATCGCTATCTGGAAGACATAGATAATTTTACAGATGCAGCTTTAAAGAAAGGATATATTAAAGCTTGCTATTCGCCACATAGTTCACCTCTATTGGTGGTGGCCAAAAAGAATTCTAATAAACCAAGAGTCTGTATAGACTATAGGCACCTGAACTCCTTCAGCGTCCCAGATGTATACCCACTGCCCTCAATAGACGAAATATTCTCGTCCCTAGGAGGCAGTACGATTTTTACTAGCTGTGACTTGATAGATGCCTATCATTCCCTCGAAGTCGAGGAAGAAACACAGAAATTAATGGCTTTCCGTACAAGGAAAGGATTATTCTGCCCAACCAGATTATTATTTGGGCACCGCAATGCCCCAAGTACCTATGCAAGGACAATGCAAGTCGCGTTGAACCATTTATTAGGACCTATTGCCCAAGTGTATTTAGATGATGTCTTAATCATGGGTAAAAATAAGGCAGAACATTTTGAAAACTTAAAGAAAGTTTTTACTGCGTTTAGAGAAAATAAATTAAGAGTTAAATTGACTAAATGTCATTTTCTCCAAACTTCGGTTTTGTACTTAGGATTTAAAATAGGAAGAGACGGAATTTCGCCGGATCCAGCGAAGATAGAATCGATGAAGAGTTTCGTCCCTCCAACAAGAAGGAAACACAATCCTTATTAGGATTTTTCTCGTATTTTCGCTTTTTAATTAGTGACTTTGCACTAATTGCGAAACCATTATATAACTTAATAAAAAAGAGTGTTAAGTTTGAATGGAAAGAAGAACACCAAAAAGCATTTGAGCTCTTAAAAGAGAAGCTTGTGGTGCAACCTCCTAACTTTCCCAGATTATTCCAAGCCATTTTTTATAGGTACAGATGCCTGCGACTATGGAATAGGGGGAGTTCTTTACCAAATGTCAGATGACGGCAAGGAGAAACCGTTATCTTTTGTTTCAAGAGTGTTAAGAGGCAGTGAACTCAACTATGATATTATAGAAAAGGAATGTTTAGCTGTTGTCTTCTCACTACAGAAGTTTAAGAATACAGTGTTTGGTTACCCCATCACTATATTAACTGACAATCAACCTCTTTGTTTTATATTTCGCAACAAACAACAAACGGGACGCTTAGCCCGTTGGAACTTGTTTGTAAACAGTTTTTCGCCAACTATAAAGTATAAGACGGGAAAAACTAACATACCGCCTGACTATTTGAGTAGGCACCCAGCAAAAGCACCGAATGTTTATTTCTTTAGAGGAGAAAAGAAACCGATGCTACCAAGAAAAGATTTTATTTTAACAAAAGAAACTTTTAATAGGGAACAAGAGAATTGCCCTAGATTAAAAGAATTAGTTAAGTGGGCTAAGGAAAACCCCAAGACTTATCCACACATTTTCCATAAGAAAGTGCTGTACTATGCAACTAGAAAGGAACCTTATGTAATACAAGTACCAGATAGCATGATCTACTCAGTTATAGATCATTGCCATTCTTCACTTGGAAGTGGGCATGGAGGACAGCAGAGGACTGAAAAACGAGTTAGAGAGAGATACGTTTTTCCTCATTTAAGTAAGTTAGTAAAGGAGTACTGTTCTCAGTGCGTGTCATGTGCTAAGGTTAAAGGTCCTAGACCTCCAAAAGCTGAAATCAACAGATGGCCTCTTCCTTATACTCCGTTTTCTAGAGTACACGTGGATAGTATAGGTAAACTTCCCACATGTTCAACTTTTCAGGAAGCCAAACACATTTCTCGTCTTCAGAGAGTTTTGACTAGATATGCGAATTATCGCCTGGTAAGACAAGAACGGAGCCAGAATTGCTCGAGCCGTTTACAAGAAAGAGTAATATGTCGGCATTCGAGCCCAGAAATTTTAGCTTCGGATAATGCCCCAAGAATTTACTTCAGCTGCTTTTAAAGAGTTATGTAAGGCTTGGAGGATAAAAAAGGTTAATATTCTGCCCTACAAACCAAGTCAAAATGGTGTAGTTGAAAGATTGAATGCAGATATTGAAAATTTCCTCCGTCATTTTGTAAAGGACAATCATAGAGATTGGTCAAAATACTTATCTTTTGCTCAAATAGCAATTAATACATCGTATAATAGATCAATTGGATCTTCTCCACATTTCGTCCTGCATGGATATATAAAGAGACTTCCCTACGAGATGCCTGATTATGTCTCTCCATTTACAAATAAATCGGAAAATAGAAAATTCATATCAGATGAGGTAGATGTTGTAGTGGAAAGAATGGAAGCAATCAGAGACTTTAGCAAGAGAAAGTCTAGAAAAGGAAACCATTAAAGCTATGGAACAGCAACACAAACATGCCACACAAAGAGAATTGAAAGTGGGTGATTATGTTTTTGTAAATGCTGTAAAGAAACCAGAACAGAGTTCTAAATTGAACAAAAGATTTGAAGGTCCTTTTATTGTAAATCAAATAAAGGAGCCAAATAAGCTTATGCTTTCTTGTTTAAATTCAACAAAATTATTTCCGGTTCACCGGGATAATGTAAAGATAATTCCAGTAGAAAAGATTACAGAATCTCACTTTTCATTTGATAATGATGAAATTTGGAATCCAGATGCAATTCAAGAAACATTGGATTCCCCGAAAGTTACAACAGAAAGAACAAGTATGGAACCTGAAGAAGTAGATCGACAGGTAGATGATCAAGAATCTCCAACCACTTCTTCTTGGATTCCCCCTAATTTTTATGATGAACAAAATGTTATACCTATATCAGAGGATTCAACACAAGAACAAAAGAATCCTGTAGTAGAAACACAAACTTCTTGTAATCAAAGAATACCTGATACTCCTCAAGGAAGTAGATTGATAAATTCTACTCCCCAAACAAGAACTCAAGTAAGAGGATATAGACCGTCTCTATCACCAATCAGACAAGAGGATTCATATATTTCAGACAGTTCTGAACACGAGGAACAGCCTGTCATTGCAGAAGTACAGAACAGCCTGTCATTGCAGAAGTACAAGAGGATACTTTGGTAACACCACTTACAGATGGAACTGTAGGGGATAATGTGCCAAGTTCCGCTGAAACACTTCCCAAAGATGATGAGGTAACACCTCCAGAAGAAATAATGGATTTATCAACATCTGAAGGCACAAGAGATGATAGGAAAGAAGATCCGTCGTATAGACCTCACCAGCAATTCAGAGGTCCGAGGGATGTGGAACCAAGGGTTACAAGAAGCCAAACAAGGCAAAGAGAGCAAGAATCTCCTCCACCTCTACCACCAAGATCACCAAGAACTGATAAAACAACAAAAGGGTCGTCTGAACCAGTGTTAAAGAGACCTCCAGTTGTTTTGCCATTAGAGATGACTAGAAGAGGAAATACGCTCCACTACTTGCCTCCTAAGAGTTAAAATCTCTTAGATTGTAAAAAAATTTTTGTAAATAAATTCTTAATTTTTATTTTACTTGTGTTTATAACCTTTAGGTTTAAGTTTTTATATTTTCTATTACAATACACAAAATACACATTTTACCCTTTTCTATTTTTAATCTTTTAGTATAAGTTTCTATATTTTTATTATGTCCGTTACAAATTCGGAAAAATTTTTTTTTTGCCCCAGGGGTCAGTCTTTTCTTTTGAAACTAAAAAAAAAACAACCATAACACAAAAATACGAATAATCACACCGCAGATAGCACCAATCAGTTCTTCTCTTATAATAATACAGTCATTCATATATCTCTTCTTGATATAATATCCTATTAATAGAGTGGTGTGTGTGGAGTGTGAAGTGAGAGTGTGTGTGTGACGCTTACTCTTAGAAAACTGAGAGAGATACTCTAATATCAGTATTCACGACATGAGAGACTTGACATCAAAAACAACAAATTTATGCTCTCACATATTATAATATATAGCTCAATTATGTTACATCATTAAGAAATGCTCCTCATTACTATCGCTCATGATCCTCTAACGCGATGAGAATATAATTGTGAGTGCGCCTAAGAGTGGTGGAGTGTGTAATCTCTCATATATATATGCCATTATGCTCAACTCGAATATATAATCACGTGAGTGGATGCTTCTGACATACCCTCTCTCTCCACATATATATACACATAGACGAGCATTCTCTTTTCCTCCTCACTCTCTCTCGCGTGAACATCTATCAATATTTGTTAGTGCCTGATCACGGCTTTTATTAATGATTAATTTAGTTATGTGTCACTATAATCTTTAATTTTTAATTTTCATTTTAATTATAATCAGAATGTTTTAACATTACTTATCTTTAGTTTATTATCCAAGATCCAATAAACTTGATTTCATTTTATGAAGTTCATTTTATTTTAATTATTTGATTTCATTAATTAAATTTATTATCAGAAACATATCAAACTTGATTCCAATTTTAAATTTTAAAATTAACGTAATTCTAGTATAATCATAGGTAACTTTAAAAAGAATTTTTGAATCCTGGCAATTAATTATTTAATTACATTTAATTAATTATTTTAATTTTACTTTAGTAAAAAGGCGACCTCATTTATTAAATCGAAGTAATAATCATTTCAGACTGTAATGAAAATGTTACGTCCAGTTTTTGCATTACTTCTTTTACCTGCAGTCTTATCCATCTCCACTAACATTAATGAAGAGACAAGAGTACTGCCAGGTATCATTTTGTATCACTCCGGTGAAGTAAATTTCATTGAAGGATATCTTGACTTGATTGTATCTTTAGAATGCCCATCAGAAATTAAAACCACTATTTATAGAACCACTAAAATGATAGATACTTTAAAAGATAAATTTTTGCCTGCGTTTAATGATAATTTTATTAATATTTCTATAAATCAACGAGCGCACAAATGGGAATTTCAACTCATTAAAATTAGAACTAAAGTAATATCCCTTAAATTAGCTGAAATTAAAAGCCTACCATGGGTTAACTCCCAAACAAGATACAAAAGAGCTGCTTTCGAATTGGGAGGAGATATTCTTAATATTTTATTTGGTACCGCTACTGATAAACAAATCAAATTTTTAAGAAAAAAGATTAATATATTAGGTAACTTTGCGAGTACTTCAAATTTATTAGTTAATGAGCTTAAAGAACAGTTGAAGTCAAATACCCGAACATTAACAGAATTTCAAATTAACTTACAAAAATTAATTGAATATCAAAACAGATCACTAGCAACCCACAACATACTTAATCAACTAGGTAGTATCAAATCATTACTTACATTAGTTGAACATTCAGTTAACAGTATTACAATGATACATCAATTAGTTATCACTTCATTACAATTAGCTAAAACCAAGATAACTAATGATCAACTCTACTCACCCATCTTTTTGTTACCATATATACTAGAAATGACACAAACCACTAAACTACATCCTATTATACCATTAGAAGCGACAACTATCATTCATTTTTGAACATACTCATGGACTATAAACATCAACACGTAACCCAATTTGAATTAGAAGTATACAGCATAATTCATTCATTTCGAGAGAAGAGTTGACATTTATTTGCATATAAGTTAAATTCCGATTCCCACGATTCATTCCATTAGTGAACAACGTCGTCTCGAATAATGATGAGTAATAGGCAATTCGAATATTATACTTTTCGTTAAGGTATGAGGTCGGGAGCGAAAAAGTACAGTAACTCATTTAATTGCGGAAATCTCATGTCACAGACTATTGTCGCGAGAACAGTAGGGAAAACCTCGACGGTTTGCCCTCAAAGTCACAAGCCTTTACAATCCATGATGACCAAATACACCATGCTTGGAGCTCTCGCCTATATCTTAAACTATACGCTACTCATCCCTCCTCTCTCTGGTACTGATACACTGCGATCTATTAAAGATTAAGTGACCCATTCCACAGTAACCACATAGGGGATCATGCTTACTGAGTTAAGTGTTACTCTTTTTGCAGACAGAGAGTGGTCGTCTACCAGTCGTGCGTGCCGACAGAACCCCAATTCGCGCTCATCTCTATTTATATTCTCTCTCTCTGTTGTACTTTCATACACTACTCGCTTACTTATCAATTAAAAATTCCCATTCATTTAAATGAGAGAAGGAATGATTTCATTAACTTACATTAATGCTCAATCCCGATTAAAGTCTTGATGGGTTAACTTTACTTTAGTCTCATGCCTAATATGTTGGCCAAATATCTCTGGCAGCAATGTTTAAATATTCAAACAAAGTTTCAAATAGTAATGAAAGGTATAGTGCAGTGGAATAAGAGACTAGACAGTATTAAAAAATCTTAATACACATCCACCTCTCATTTAACTCCTTATTCTTTCTCAAGTTAATTAATCCCATATACCCTTGGTGGAGGGAATTACAGTTACTAGTCGTGTTATATCTTATTCGATTTTCATCATAGTGATTACTCTCATCTTGACTTGGTCTTATTAAGACAACAGCAAATTGTGATAGAAAAAGATTGTTTGAAAGAAACTCTAAATAGAACAAGCAAGCCCCAATGATTATTCCCATCTGTCCCATACAGTTATACCCATGTCAAACCCCTCCATTAGAGGTAATCCAAACACATGCATCGTCCAACCACACCTCACAACACCACAGAATGCAATTGTGAAAGTTGATACCTTCGAGTAACAACCCTCCCATAAAATGTGTAGACCACGATGGCCATTATATCACCTCAAAACTTCTCGCCATGCCACCAAGAACCTACTCATCCATATAGGGCAAAAATCTACTATCGTCAAAGAATGGAAGTATAATCAACCAAACTTGCCTAACTTGGACTAATCGAACCTTTCTTAACATGATGAATCCTTTCTGACATTTGTGTTTGTGACCATATGTCACCTGTTTATAGTATTGCACTTAGCAATTAAACTCCGTTAATATGAATGTTAAGAGTTTGGCTGAGCAGCAGTCCTTATTGATAGAGAATTATTTCCCACTATAGTTGAAGGCATCAAGAATGACTAACTTTGTAGATTGTATTTAAAATATACAAAGTTACAAAAATTACAAAATCATCGCCTTAATTATATCTTTTTAACGACCTGAAATTACACTTATTAAAACTTTTTTGTTCGTCAATCATTGGAGCCAGAGATGTAGAAAAGAATTAGTCTGTGAGTTAGACAGAGTTATTTCATCTAGGAATTCAACACCTTATCCTAAAATCTTATTCTTAAATTCTAGGAAATCAATCATAGAATATATAACTTTAGAAGTTTATTCCAAAGAAAACAACAGTTTAAACTTCACTTCAAGTGAGAAGAAGGTTGAGAGATTGGAGACAGTAATTAATGTTTGGATGAGTGAAAGGATGACGAGAGATGAAATAATTTTTTTAGCGGGATAAGATATTATGATAAAGCGATGCTTCTATGAGAGGATGGCGATATTCTTTTAAATAAAAGGGTATGGAGATCACGAGAGAATTGATCGTTTGTGTTGGGCCTGAGATCTGCTTATGAGTTAATAAAGACTAATGGAATAAGCTCCTTTTAATGTAGTGTCGTTAAATAGGCGTTCAAAAATATTAAGATAGACTTTTTTTCTAAACAAAACTGAAACATTTGAATAATATTATGAAATATGACGGAATAAAATATAGAAGCTTATTTATTTAGAAGTATTTGCAATAATATACATTATAATAATTTAAAACAAAAGGGAAAAGAGAAACTTACTTCTTTTTAATTGTAAAATTTAAATATAAAGGCAGCTTTAGAGATTAGTGAGATAGATAAAAGAATCTCTCACTTTAAAACTTTTTCCACCTACTTGGATCAAAGTAAAGAATTGTCTATAGCGTTTGTAGTTAATTGAGATGGTTAATGGGAAATAATAGATAATAATAATAAGTAATGAGTGATAGATAATAATAATATATGATAAGTCTTATGTAATGATTATATTGTTTTTAAAGAATGTAGAAGATGGTTGATGTAAAATGATAGTGATTGAAAGTATAGTGTTAGAGTAATTTAGTGCTTTGAAATATATATTGTGTTAATTAATATTGGGTTGGGACTAGTACTGTGTAATTATATTAATTGCAATTATACTTGTATTATTTGTTAAATAGAAGGTAATGAGTGAAATGGTTGTAATATGAGAAGAAAAAGTGGTCATGTGTTGTTGGTTATTTGTTATTAATGGATTAGGGGGGGTTATAGATGACATTGAATATTGTTAATAAAACTAATTGATTTTTAATTACAGCTTAAGTGAATTTTTTGAGGAAGATGTTGAGTTATTGTGGAGAGCCTGATATTGCCATACTTCTTCCATCTCATGCATTATTTAGAGTGTATTCTTAGATGAGTAGTATACTTCAGTCACCATTGGACTCAATTATGTTCGGAACATTTTTAGAATGTTTTGGGATAGGATGTAATAAAAGGTTCTCTGGAATTGTGCGTTTATTCAACTACCTTCAAACTGGTGCTAGAGAGAGTATTCTCTATCGACACATATATAGTATATATATATATATAAATATTGTGTGCAAAAACTTATATATATATATTATATACATTATATTTTACGTTACTTAACAGTCACTCACGATTTCGTGATATCGCTATCCAACTTCAAACGTTACTATGTCATACGGTTACCTTTTTCGCTTTTTTTATTATACTCATATTTATAAGTATAACGGCAAGCCGTACTTCTAGTAAATCCTCTATATCATAGCATATGTAAATAAGGTGAGGACCAACTTCACTCGAACCAGATGATGGTTGCCTGACCTACAAGGATCGATTATAATCTAATAAAATTTATTATTATATTTACTCCCTAAAAACATTTATTAGAATAATATATGTACCTAAATATATATATATATATATATATTATAAAATAATATAATATGGTTTAGAAACTCCCATTATAATGTATTATATAATTAATTAATAATAATTAATTATATAAATTATATTATATATATTATAATTATTTGTTTATAATATTAAGGGATTCTAAGATATTATAATAATGTGTGTTTAATTAAATGAGATAATATAATATAAATAATATAAATAAAATTGCATTAAAGACGAATATATAATATAATATATATATATATATATATTATATATTTGTATAGAAAGTGTT